>PVJO010001814.1:0-126893 GCA_004026905.1 Hystrix cristata | reverse complement strand
AAATCATCAAAAATGCAAAAATGATTTGATATGTGCGAATCATCCAAATATGCAAAAAAAAAAAAAAAAAAGAAGAAAGACACACTTCTGGTCCCTATCATTTGTGGAAGGAACGCCCAACTTGCACTTGCTTTGCCATCAAACTTCAAAAACAAATCAAGATGGGCCCACAAAGGAAAAGAAAAAGAAAAATATTTCAGTGGTAGGGTACCTGCCTAGCACACATGAGGCCCTGGCTTCAGTCCCCAGCACTGGAGCGACACAGTTTTATGAGAAAGCTATTTAAACTGACACTCTGGACACACGAAGGCAACCTTACCAGCGGCCACTCCTGCCACCTCACCTGCCTTGTGTCCACAGGTGACAGACACACAGGTCTTACCTGTTGTACATGTATACGTGGACTCTGCTGGCCTGGAGTGCCGAGTCCAGGTGTTGTAGAAGCGCTTCTGTGGTCAGTACATTAGCACCTTCTTCCTTCGGGGTCTGTATCATGAGTTGAGGATTAAACATAGCCTCTTCTCCAATCTTCTGGCGAGTATAATTTAATTCACGACTTACTCGTCCACCAACTGACAAACATGGGCAAGTTTCAATTAGAACAGCAAAATGACCACAAATTCGTGCTGTCTCTTATCTCACTAACCAACACAGGGTCACAGAACAGACTGATCCTCCAGGAGTAGCATGCATTTTATTATGAATGGCAACATTAACTTTATGAATGATGAATATATTCAAATACTTACTGTGCCCAACAGCCGCCCCACCTGTCACCCAGGCACACCTCCTGGAGGTACCCTGTGTGCAGGTTCTAACTAACAGACCCCACTGGAAAGGGGGAAGGGGCAGGGGCTGGGGCAGAAAACTTGATACATCTTTTCCTCGCAGACCAGACCAAATAACCTTGTTACAATTTCTTTCACTTGTATAAACAATGTGCCCCTGCAGCTCATTTTAAGATAAATGGTTTCAATTTACACTCTTCTCCTAAGTAATCTGGCAAAGGTAACAAGGAAATGTTTCTCCTCCGTGGAAAAAGAAACAAGGAAAGGCAGCGAGTGTGTTCAGCCCAGTTTCCAGAAGAAGATAAATAACGTGATTTAAGGGGAACCCCACAGAAGAGGAGCAAACTCCATCAGCCAGGGCCACCACGGGGAGCCCCTGGAACATGCTTCTATTACTCACCTGGTTGGCAGCCAGAAAATGTATGTGCCAGATTCTCGGTCACCTGCGTTCCAGGAGCTCCCTGAGGGATGGTATTGGAGACTGAGAAGTTCAGCCCAGAACCGGCCCGGCTCTGCCGCCATGAGGCACAGGTGGCCGCACCACCGCGACTTTGGGCAAACTATCTCTCTCCTCCTCCTGACAGCCTCAGACCCAGGCTTATATCCCATTACTGCACTGCACCAAGCCACTCAGAATGCTACCCCTGTGCTGGGTAGCAAAGTAGATGGAGAAAGAGGAGCCCAGATACCAGTAGATGAAGAAAGAGGACCCCGGAGCTGCATCCACAGGCACACAGACTCTGGGGCAGAAGAGGCCAGTCTGGACGGCTCCTGGAGTCATTGATAAAAGAAGGTCTCCAGCTCTAGTTTAGAAAGAACTCAGTGATCGCAGTTTTCCCATGAGGAAGAATCCTTTTTCTTCAAGTTTAGTATTCAAGGACATAAACATTTGGTTTGGGCAAGTAAATAAGTACTGGGAACAGTGGGGTGTTTGGTTCTCTTGGCATATTTTATAAACAAGGGGGCAGGCTAAAAAGCAAATAATGCCCTCATTAGGAAAACTAGTACAGAGTCGCAGGCTGGCAGGACCCTCTGGGAAGGTTCTTGCAGACGCCAAGGCCACTAGGAAGCTCTGAGGTGTGTGTGAGTGCGGGGGAGGAAAGGAGCTGGTGCTTAAAAGGTGCAGACAAATGCCAAGGGGGATGGCTGGGGGTGGAGCTTGGCAGTAGAGCCCTAGCCAGGCAGGCCCAAAGGGCTGGTTCCATCCCCAGCACCACAAAACACAAACCAATCTCTGGCAAACAACTTGCAGGGGAGGATGCAAAAGGCCTCCTAAAGCTGCCTGAGGGCAGAGTCTTGCTCACTGCTGCAGGAATGTTGTTACCCAAAGCTGCCTTTCAATCTATCAACTGAGCCTGACTCAATCCACATCCCCTGAGGTGAAGTGGTGCTGGAAGCTAAAAAGCCTATTCTCAGTCTAGCTCACTTCGGAAAAGCTAGAGCTGCACACTTAAGGGGGTCGTCCTAATTTTTGTTTGACCTTGTCCTTTTTTTTCTAGCAGAAGCCCATCTAATGCTGCAAACCCAGAAATCATTTCTAATTCTACCTGCCTCCTCAGACCCTAGCACAGCACATGACTTCATGTTCTGCTACAAGGCTGCACTTTCTTTTATTTGATTAAAACTTCACGGGACTTAAATCTAGGAGGTTAACAAAGAAGCACACAGAGCACACACTCCGGTGCCAAGTACCACGGATGAGCTGCCCTTGGAGACTGACAGGACCTCAGCCCCTGGCCTTAGCATGGCAGGTGCCCGTGAGTAACTCTGCAGTACCCATGACAAACCAAGAGATACATGCTCACAAAAACAGCAAAATAAAGCACGAGGCTCATCCTACTGAGAGGGATGTTTTATACACTCTTATAACGATCTCATAACTGATCAAAGTTTACAGACAGGATGCTATTTCCAAGACATAAAATGTTCCAGCATGCTCTGTCATGTTTTTAAGATGTATATTAAAATAAACACTTATTTTAGTAAAGGTATATATTCGCCATGTCTGTGGAACTGAAAAAAACTTTTTGCCCTTCCATCTCTTTGCTCTAATGATAAACGCATATACCATGGTGACAATCAGTTTCAACCAAGATAAGATTATCACCTAGTTGACTGGACAAGAGCTGCTAGATAATTCTAACATTTTCTCAACTATCTGTATGCTGTATCCTACTTAAGGACTGATGTTAAATTTTTACCTATTACAATTATCTTACCTAAGATTTAATGTTATGTTTAACCAATTACGGATGGTGTTACAAAACAAGTCAATAACTGCAGTGAAGTTTAGCTGCCATTCATTTTATTTGACCAGTAGTTGTTAAGACTACTCATTCATTCGGCAAGTCTTTGTGGATATGCAGCAGCAGGAAGCGTGCTGATGGACTAGAGGCAGGGACATGCTCAGGGAATATACAACAGACCAGTAAGATAATTTTGTGACATACGCATGCCATGGAGAAAAGATACTGATGCCCTTTTGGGTGGTGGGGAAAGGGGCAGGCTACTTCACACAGGGTGGCTGGGAAGACCCCAGAGGAAGTATCATTTAAGGGGACTGGAGAGTTGGGGCAAGAGCGTTCTTCCGGTAGAGGCGGCAGTAAATCAAAGTGAGGCTGAAGCCTGGGGAGCCTGCAATCAGTCATTCCTTTGCTGCTTGCAGTGTAGACTTAGCTCCTCCTCCAGTGTATGTAGGTCATAAAAACCGCACAACATTCATACGGTCTTACATCAGCATTCACCCAAGGTGCTTGGGAGCAAGGCACAGGAAACAGAAACCCCTCTGGGCGAATCAAGTTTATGGACTACCTTTTGCTAGCTACCCTAGCGACTGCTTATCCTAAATCACAGCAGAATGACAGCCCAGGGTTGGTGCAGGCCTATAATTTCAGCATTCTGGGAGGCTGAGGCAGGAGGATCAAAAGTTTGGACTAGGCCTAGATAAATTAGCAACTTAGTGAAAGCCTGTCTCCAAATAAAAAATTTTAAAAAGGGGAGAGGGACTGGATATACACACAGTGCAAAAGCTCTAGGTTCAATCCCTAGTGCCAAAAAAAAGAAGAAGAAAAAAAGTAAAAGTTACTTGATACAGAGATCTGAATTAAAACCAAGCTCAAAGTAAAAATAATTTGTATCTCCATTACATCCTTCAATTCTCTTTAGTCTGCCTCTTCATCCTCCAAATACAACAACTTTAACAATAAAATTACTACCGACCTCAACGAACAAGACTCAGGACCCTGAGACACAAAGTCACCTTTCATACTTGTGTGACACTTTCCACCTACAAAGCCCTTAAACTCATTTATTTCCTCAGGAACATTTTGATCGCTGCTGTTCTTCCATGCAGCTGGGGGACCAGCAGTCCTGTACAATAGGGGCCAAGAGACCCCCACTGAGACAGCATCTGGGACAGCCCCTGGTACCATCGAACCTCTCTACTTTCTCAGTAAACGAGGAACAAAAATGCCATAATTAACCTGGCAGGATGGCATGAGGATGAAATGATACTGTATGTAAAACCTCCTGGAGCCCTTACCTGGGAGTCCAGAAGGTGTGCACTTACTCACAGGCTGCAGAACATCACCTTTACTTCAGGGGAAAATAGTTTGGGTGACTTACCCAAGGGCACCCTGCTAATAAGAGGCAGAAGTGACCTTTAATCATAGCCTATCCAAGAAATGAGTTTAGTGGAGCAGGTGCCCTAGGAACTCCAAACTCTGCATACAGACCGCAAGAGCTCACAGCTGGAACTGTGAGAATGCATTTAGAAAGCAGGTATGGTCCTTCTATTTAAAGGACAAGGATGTTGCCTCCAAGGTTCTCCTCTATCCCTGAGAAGATTAACTCAGTAGAGATGCCCGTTTTTCTTCTGGTCCCCAGAGGAGCCTGTCCTGGCGATGGCAGCAAGATGAGGGCATAAGGGAAGCACAAGCAAACTAAGCCTCTTTACCTTAAATTCTGTGCCGTGTTCTCCAGAAATGTAAGCCTTATAGAATTCTTGAAAAAGGAGGGTAAAACCATCTCTTCTGCAAGTGATTTCCTGATCAAGCTCCACTCATCTTCCCAAATCAAACTAAGCGTGCCCTGATGGGAAACATTCAACCCCAGAGCCCCACCTCCGGACCGGCACTATGCCAGCACACTGCACCGTCACTTCTCAGCACAACCTTTTACACAGAGTAGAATGCCTGTGGTGTCTGCACAAAACTTGTTAGCAAAAACTTATTGTCGGGGCTGGGGATTTAGCTCAGTGGCTAGAGTGCTTGCCTCGCAAGCGCAAGGCCCTGAGTTCGATCCCCAGCACCAAAAAACAAAACAAAAACAAAAACTTATTGTCACCCAGGTAAAGATGATCTGAAGGACAATGTCTCTTGTCTGCTCACCTCAGAAGGTGCAGAACACAAAGGCCACCAGGGGATGGCACTCACTCAGACGCTGTTGCAAGCATCAATGAATGAATGGTCTCAGTACTGAGTCCTGGGAACAGGCAGTCATCTGTACAAGATATTAATTCCCCCCAAAGCCTCAAAAAGTCAATCAGTCAAAACAAATGACCCTTTCAGCCTGAAAAAGTACCCACTCAGAGTCCAATTAGGAAAATGGGGTCTGTGTATATGCAAGCCTGGCATTTGCATTTGATTAATCCCATGAATTATCTCACAGCCTCAAAAGGGATTTTTCTCCCCTTCAGTCGCTTCAGGTCTTTCCTTCTGTGCTGCAATTGCTTACTGTGGGGACGAAAAAGTACAAATCTCTAAAAGGGTGTTAACTGCAAAATTATTAGCATTGGCTCATTTTCTACATTAAAAAGTGAAGATTCAGTAATTTGGGCAATTGGCTGGAAACTCCTGCGCTGTGAGTTGTACCACTCTCCCCCACCCACCTCTTGTATTCACAAGAAGCCAACTGCCGCTTCCCGTGCTGGGCTGTTTTCTTCTTTTGAGAGTGGGGCTGTGAGTGTTGCCATGGGAAATACCAGAATCAGTGAGCCCAAGTATCTGCCTTTGACACACGGCTCACTCACCCATGCACCACACTAGGGACCGGGGCCAATCTCAGGAGTGCCCATACGCCTGTGTCACCACCCCCATCCCACAGGCCAGCAGCTTGGGGGCCATCTGCCATCCACCTCCCAGGCTGCCTCCTCTGTGTGGCTTTCTCTGAGACCAACCCTCGCCCTGTCGGAAGCAATCAGGTCAGCCCAGCACTTGCCCGTGGCAGCTCCGGGAGGCCAAGGGCTCCCGAGACAACCCTGCGTCTGTCACAGCCCCACCCAAGACAAACACCTCCCACGGTCTAAAGCATTCTTTATCCCTAACCTCATGCTTTCTAAGCTGTAAAGTGTCCCTGGCTCTACCATAACCTCACCTGAGTCTCTCACACTACTAGCCAATCCCACCATTCTGCAGGAAGTGAGGATACCCAGGAAGGGCCATTGCCACGTCAGGCAGTAGAACCCAACAACCAAGATAGCATCCTTTTATCAAGGTCTGAGTTCTCACTGAGGGCCTAACATTTTCATTAAAAAAAAAACAAAAAACAAAAAACAAAACAAAACAAAAAAAAAACAGAAAGCACCCAACAACAACAAAATGCAAGTGCCTGTGGCTGGCTCTTCACTGCAGCATTCGGGCCGTTGCATACCATTAACCCCGGTTCCCTTCTCCTAGCTTCTGTGGGGCTGACATCACCCCTCAATGCTGCGCAGTCTTCTTGCCATTATCCAGCCGGGGCCTCTTTTCATTGGCCTCCTACTTCAGCAGGCACGGGAGGGGGGACCACGACAATGCAATCGCCACCTTCGCACGCAGCGCCCTGGCCTCCCAGGACACCACGCTGGCCTGATTTATCTCCCGCTTGGTTCCTTCCCTCTGCATCTGTGCAGGGAGACTCGCGTCACTGGGGGCCACTTTCATGATTTTGTTGCCATCAGGATTAGCTGGATTAGGGGCTAGTACATAAGGACCCCCTGGTGCCATGAGGAAGTTTCATCACAAGGTCAGCATGGTGTGAACTATATTCTGTCAACACCGCTACTTCTTACAGCTACCAAGCAAAAGCAGGGGAGGGGGAAGCAGGAAAAAAAAAATGTTTCAAGTGCAAAATGTATGAACTCATCATAGCAATAAATTTCCCCATCAGGCACTCAAAGCTGTGAGCTATTCAGGACTGTCCTTTCAAATAAGAAACCTATGTGATTCTCTTAGTCTATGAAAGATTCAGTGGGTCTGAGAGTGGTGTTAGATGGAAAGGAGAATAAGTATAGTTGCCCACAGGGGAGAAAAACCCAGCAAGAAAAAGAAAAAGAAAAAACACAAAACAAAACTTAGACCTTTCCCCAAACCAGTCATACAGTTTGGGAAGAGTGAGGATGAAATCTTACGTGCTGTCCAAGGCTTACACAACTTTGTTTTCTGAAAGACAAACATGGACCCAAACAGAGGAGCATCCCGGTATCACCATTTCAATACGGGTAGGAGAGTAGTAGAGGGAATGGTTGAGGGGGTAGGAAGATAGGGAGAAAAACAAAAACGACTTTCAACTCTTTAAAACCTCAGTGACCAATTTTTCCTTTGAGGAAATCATCTGGGCCATTTACCTATACAAACCTCCCATTCTGGGTCCCCACTCATCTGAACTCTGCAAGAAGTAAATGGAACTGTAGAGAAAGTAATGGGATTCCTGCAAGTGTGCAGAAGTGTGGGTGTGTGAGTGAGTGTGTGCATGTTTTATAGGATGGTGCCTCTTGCACAGAACTGGGCTGTTCCATCAAAGCTGTATCTGTTATATTTCTGTCTTTCTCTTCTGTTTGGCGTATTCACCAACAAGAGAAAAGGAGGTAAGCTTTGGCGGCCCTGACCTGCAGCTGGAACACAATACTTTCGCACAGCCCTGCCGACCCCTGACATAAATTTTACACCGCAGCTGGCATTTACACACTCAGCATTACCATATGTATAGCTGCTCGGTGCTAATTATGCTAATCACCTGTCTAACTCGCTGCTGCGAAAAATGGTTGTATTTAGCAGTCCAGTGCTTACCAATGCAGCTTACTGTGTGGCTGAAATGTACATTCAGACGGCCCTGAATGGCAAGATTTTTCCACGTTGCTGGCTACATTCAGGCCTCAGAAAAATTTATTCAAGTCAACTGGTTTCGGCCCGCAACAAAAAAGTTACGAGAAAAAAGTGAGTGTGTTCTTGCCCTAACATTCTGGATCTGCTTGCAAGCAAAATGATAAATCAATTGGTGTGGGAAACAAAAAAGGAGAGAGATTTCTTTTGGGAGCCATGTGAAACTGTAGCCTATTTAAAAAAAAAAAAAAAAAGGAAAAAAAAAAGGGTCATCCTATTCCCCAAATCTCTAGAAAGAGCAGTTAATAGATATTTAGCCCTAATCCCAATTCTCTCAAATTGCAAGCTTTGTTTGCAATTAAGCAAGGTATTAAACATGTGCAATCCCCCCCATGACCATGTACAGACTGAAATGATGGTACCATATTTATCATTTTTTGCTCATTCCAACTGTGTATGAACTTCATGGGGGGAAAAAGCTCAGGTAAAAGAAAATCAGTAATTTCATAGGCAGTTAGGAAAAATTCTTTTTTTTTCCTTGCTTAGAAAGCCTCTATTTAAAAAGAGGCTGTGTATGATATTCGTCTATTTTGTGACGGTTTCTCATTAAAGGAGCAAAGGAAATCAGGGAGTGGGGTGGGGAGATGGCATAATTTGAAAAAGAAAAAAAGTGGTGGGTAAAAAAGCCTACATTCCCTAAATTTCAAAATTCCTGTTTTTATGGTTACCATTTCTTGAAGCAGTTTTCTCAGATCACTCTTATAGAATGGATTTCTTAAATTAGGATAATATTGGTGCAGCTATGTACACAATTACTGAAATCTGATTTCTTCCTAACTCATGAAACGTGTTCATGTTCATTTTTTTAAAAACCCTGAGTTCCGTCAGCCTAAGAACAGCTGAGTATCAGGATAAGTCCAGGCATTCCAGTTCTTTTAATTGCTCTTCTCACTGGAGGGTGTCCCAAAGTGCCTAGCTACCTTCTCGCCTCCCAAACTTATCCTTAGCAGACTCCTTACTTCAATCCAGAGAGCAGGAGCCAACTTTGGTTTGCGTCTTATCTTGTGCTACCCCCCAGGGCTACAAAACACCAGAGCAGCCTTGTGATAAATCAGGCTTACACGCAGGTGAACCGACTCAGCAGGCTTTCTCTGACGCTGCAGGAGATTGTGAAAGAAGACAGGTGGGGTCTTCTGGCCTGGCTTGCCCTCAGCTTTCAATTTAACTAAGAGCAGATGACAAGGAGGATGCTGCTAGGATGACCACAGCTTTCTTCCAACCTGACGGTCCTCACTTCCATTCAGTTCAAGATTTCTGTGCGTGTGGAGCTGGGGCTTGAACCCAGGGTCTTGCACATGCCAGGCAAGTGCTCTACCACTGAGCTACACTCCCAGTTCCTGCTCAATATTGTATAAATGTATCTGACCCTATGAGGTAACACGAACCAAACCACATCTTGCTCTCTTTGGCACACTGATTCGAGACACTATTCCAAACTGTTAACTTATCTGGGTTTTGTAGTTCCAGATCTTCACTGTGCAGCCAAAAACACAACTATCACTACTGTACTCCCTGCAAAGCTGAGGGCCTGCCCCTCTTGGCCTCTTCACTCTCCCACTCTTCTGAAGTAGGAGATGGACCACCCTGCCTCATGGCACAGGGCAGTGTTTACATTGCAGTACTCACACATCTGGCATCTTTGGGCAGGATTCCTGAGCTAGGGGCCAGAAGCCCTTAAGCAACGATTTAAGGGGAAAAAAAATTCACGCACGTTGACTTAACAAAAGTCTGTTTCCAGCTCTTTCTGCTTACATCTGTACATGTTTCATCAGTAATTGCAAATTATCTTGGTTGCTAAACTGAGTAAATCTACAGCTTCTTTTCATTTATCCTAACAATAATAAAGAAAGCCTGTGCTGTGACATGGGCCCCACTTCTCACTGACCTTGCTGCCTTCACAGCCAGTGGCCTTAGGGGAGCCCCATGCAGTCTGGATGATTTGGGGCAACCTGCACCTGGGTTTCTGGATGAGAAACAAGGTCCTGCCTCCACATTATAAATTTCTCCACCAACAAACTTGTCATTCATTAGCAGGAACCTAACTGCCCACCAAGGATACAATTTTCTTAATACGTAAGGACTGTTTTTTCAACTGTGGTCTGAAACCCAAATGAAACATGACAGGTACAGTCTTTCCTGGAGGGCCCAGGAAGGGTGCGGTGCATCTTTCTGTACTCAGACACCACAAGCCGACCCAACAGTCAAGCAGGAGTCAATGACTGCACTCTGTTTTGGAAAACTAATTACTTCTGTTAAAAGACACATCTGTAGGAAAAAAAAAATTAGATAATGCCGTGTAAAGGAGGGGAAACTTAAGAAAAAGTAAACTAAAAAAAAAAAAAGAAAAATCTAGTGTTAGAAAGCCGTCAGATTCTGAGATTGGCAGCATACGATAAGCAATAGAAGTGTTTATAGTTTGATGACCCTGATTCTATCTGTGAATTCAAAGAATCTTCCCACTGAGCAGATTCCTAAGCGCTTCCTCCTTCTGACCAGGCGAAGTGCCTCTGCCAGCAAAAAAAACCCTCTGCTCTCTGGGATGTCAACCAAGACCTCTCATGAGGACAGAATATCTAAGACTATGGAGTCAGCCAAAATTTGGATAAGGAAAGCTGTCCTCTTCCAACTCTATCTAAACTCTGTGTTCCCACTGGCTTTGGTAGCAGGGAAATGAAGCAGAGTGCCTGGGTGGCAAAGCTATGGCTCCTATTTCACTTAGCAACTCAGAAATGCTACAGGACCCATTTCATAGGCCACACTAAGGACAGGGGACCAAGACGTATTTCTCATGCTCTTTGGTGGGTTGGTAGATACATACAAAGAACTTGCCAGTGCATTCTAACGTTACGTTGAAGTCCATAAAAATCTCCTAAATCTTCAATAGGAGAAGCGCATCTTCTTCTGACAAGATCCCATCAAAGAGTATGGTCTTGTTACCAGTCTGAACCAAGGTAAGAACCCCAAGGGTGCAAATGGCAGCTCTGCTTCTGGTGTCTCCTGCAGCCAGTATGAAATATACATTTTCAGATCCCCTCCAGCCTGTGATTCACTAGACTCAGGACCATTTCAGACTTCACACCAGTAACTCTAGAGCTCCAGGTGGGAGGAAATGACTGGAGCAATTTATGAGTGGGAGGGTGGGTGGCTGGAAGGAAGGAGGGTTAGGAGGGAAAATGAAGAGAGAAGGAGGAAGGAGGAATTGGAAGAGGTCAGGGAGCCAGTGAGGGGCACAGGAAATAATAGTATTACAATAACAGAATCATGCAGATATTGTGGCTTATAGACTGTCTTTTTGTCTTACATACCTGGAATTCCCTCAACCCCCTCCCCAGTATCAAAATGTTACCAAGAATATTTTAAAATACGTTCATGCAAAATGGCCTATATTAAATCTGGTCCCTTTTAAAATAATTTTAAAATAGTCCCATATTTGTTTTAAAAGCCAAAAAGGACTTTTAACGTTGAATGCAGCCCCTGAGCACAAAATGGCATAGCATACGCTTCAGGGGCTCAAGAGAGGCGGACACTTGGCCTGACCAGGTGGGAGGCAGCCACATGAGAAGCCCCTTTCTTTGCAGAACTGTGTTCCCTCCATCCTCCAATATGTGAAGTTCCAGCTTGCCCCAAGTGGACAGGGTTGGGGGGGGGGTCACGGGCAGGTCAGCTTCGAGGAAGAAATACAAATGAAATATAAACATGGCACTGTGGAAACCAGACAAATCTCCCATAGCCTGTCCAGCCAGCATTAATCTCAGCATCAGCTGTGCTGCATAATCTAAACAAATGCATCAGGCGGCTCATACATCTGGAAGCTGTCATCTTCTGGAACCTCGAGAGGCGTTACATGTGTGTGAGCCCCCCGCCCTCAGCCCAAGGGTACACAGGGTCAAGACTGGCAGGCATCACAGAGGTGCAGTATGGGGGATTCTCAGGGGCAGCCGACTGCCCTGGGTATCCGGGAACTGAGGTTGTTTGTTATTTTTAAAGCAGGGAGCAGAAGGGCACTGCATTTCACTGTCTTTCTGTCCCTTGTGAAATACCCCAAAACCCACCATCCCAGAGAAGCAGAAACTGGGCAATAACAAGCAGGGTCCACTGTCCCTTTCTGGCTGAGTCCCACCAGTGCCACCCTGCTCTGTGAGGACACCACGGGAACAGTGGTCTGTGATAGAAACATCTGGGGAACACCGAGACCACCAAAGAGCAAAAGCCCCACTCGGAGCTTCTGGAAAGAGCTGTTATTTCAATATGATGTTTTCTATTAAAGCTTTCTAAAAAGTCATGGTAAAAGTCTTCAGCCTACTGAGGACGAAATAAACTCTATGCAAAAATTACATAAATATAGCCCCCTACCATGGCCGCCTTCGTTTCTCCTCATGGTGTTTTTAATTTGATATTTAACGTCATTCTCAGAAAAATTAAATATTTCAATTAGCAGTATGGAATGAAGTGACTTATCTGGGTCAGTAAATAAGGATGGTGTGGGAGATTTATCTTAAAAGATCAAACTCTTGTTGCCTTTGTGGCCCTACTGCATTGTACATATTCTATGTGCATAGCATGGATATTCTAGTTGTAGTTATTATGTAAACCAGTGGTTATCAACTGGTATGATTCTGTGCAATCCTCCAGCTTCCGGAGTGACATTTGACAATAAATATGACCACTCTGGTGACACAATTAGGGGGATGCTACTGGCATCTAGTGGGTAGAGGCCAGAGATGGTGCTAAGTATCCTACAGGACACAGGACAGCCTCCTGCAACACTGAATTTCCAGCCCCAAATGTCATTAGTGCCAAAGCTGAAAAAATGGTAGAATGCTAAATTTCAAATGTCTCCTACAACTCAGGAGCCTGGGTTCAAGGACAATGAAGGCACTGAGCTACTGAGGTATAAATGGGAAGGCACTTACGTGCAGCAAGTGTTTTTTTAAAAATTCTTCTATTTCTCTTTTTAAATATATGATCACTCTCATCCCCCTCCCTTGATACTGCATTCAGAGCAGTTAACAAGCAACACCAAGGCAATATGGATTCATTTCAAGGCTGTTGCCCTTTGCAGAAAGGGAGGCCAAGGGCTGGGCAAGCTTTTAGAAAAAACAAAAAGCTCAAAGAGATAAATGAACACTCTGTCAAGTCTTGATGACAAACTTGTGTCAGAGAGAGGGTTAGCAGGGGGCTGATATGAAGGAAAACAGATATTAAAGAGGATAGGAGGATAAAACTGCTAAACAAAGCCAGGCCTGGTGGCACATGCTTATAATCCCAGCACTCTGAGAAGCTGAGGCAGGCAGGAAGATCACTGTGAGTTTGAGGCCAGCCTGGGCTACATAGTGAGTTCAAGGTCAGCCTGGAATACATAAGGAGAGCCTGTTTCAAACAAAACAAAACAAAAACAAATCTGTTCCCTTCTGAACCTGATATCCAGGTAAAAACCTTTATGATACCAGGAGGGATGTCAGAAGCCAAATACACTAGCACAAATCACCAGACAAACACCTTATTACTTGTGGGAGAACCCTGCAGACCTTCCCAGCCACAGGGCTCCTACTTCCACCTCCCTGCCCTCGTGGAAGACTGCAGATGAGGATGGAGGCTACCTACAGTCCTCTCCCCTGAGCTTTGCCCATGCTGTCCCTCCTGGTTGGATGTTCCTCACCTTACCACCCCCAGTGCCTGGCTCAGGCCTCCTCCCCAGGACCATCCTGGAAGGCATTCCTGACTTCCCTGCCATCTTGGCAGGGCCACCCAGCATGTTAATCACCCACACATGGGTTTGTGTGCCTGATGGGTGGAGGTCCCCCGAGGGCCGGCTTTGTGGAGGCACAGAGAACATGTGCTCAGTGACTGCTACTATTTTTAAATGACAATTACTCTCTCTCCCACAGCCACCATCACTTTCTGCAGCAGCAGATGCCCACCATGTTACTCCAGCTATGCTTTACCAAATCTCCTCACTCCATTCCCAAGCCTGATCGACTTGACACTTGTGCCTCGTAAATAGTATAACCCCAAGGCCCAAGCTGGCATCAAACTGACAGTTTCTTAAAAGCCAATCATTATACGAACATTAATAGAATCAGGAAGTTCTTTCACCTATGCTTGCCTGTGTATATCCACGTATAATGCATACATCCATTTATTACATTGGTCTGCACATAGAGGCTAACGTATTCAAACCATCTTTACAAAACCATACTTCTCCAGCATGTTAGAATATTAAAAGTCAAATTAAAGATAGTTATCAACCGGATCCCTTAACTTGTTAGCCGTACCAGTATACCTTGGTACATGGGAAGATACACAGACTGCATACACACATATACACACATATGTACGTATCAGGAGTCATAGAATCGCAGAGTATCATTTTCCCAAACTGTCCTTCAGCATCCCTTTCTGCTTAAAATTTTACTTTTCCTCTCTCCTATGCTTTCTAACTAGAGAAATACCCAACCTCTACTCATCTGGTTTATGTATATAGCAAGTACCCACCTTCTGTAAAAGTTCATGCCTAGAACCTTTACAACCTCTGCTAAGAAGGTGTCACATAACACACTTCTTCCCTGACAGTGATGAAGAATTCATCCAAGAGACTGAGCACAGAATGAATCCAAATTCTGAGCTGTTAATCATTTTAATTCATTGATCTCCACTTTTGCGTCAGACAGCAGGGAATTCTTCTGAAAGGAGGCGCTGACACAAGTCTACTGACTACTGACACAAACCCTAAGCTCACTATGTCAGACAGGATCTCTACGTGGTTACCCCTACTCTGAATTGAAAATACAACTATCAAACTGCGAGGCAGCCTTCCTGGTTGAGTGTACCTGCATTTATGAAACTTGCTACTTCGCAGGGGAAGAATCTAGCCATGAATGAATGAACCCATAATGACAGGTCAAGGTCAAGTCATCAATAGACCAAGTGGGCAGAGACATGTAGATGACACCCAGTTTCTCATTTGTAAAATGGGACAATAATTATTCTATATAAAATATGATTTAAGCTACGTTATAAAAAATGAAGAGTACAATAGGCACTTTATTGAGTTGTAAAAATACGTAAGTGCGTGGAACAGGACAGCTGCTCACTAAGTCAGCGTTTGGCCTAAGAACCAGTGAGCCGTGCAGAAACTGCCAGCGCAGAACGGGACTGAAGGGCTCATGGGTCTGGAACTGGGGATGTAGGTCAGGGTGGCACTCCTGCTTAGCATTTGTGAAGCTCTGAGCACCACACCAAGAGGCCAAAAAGGAATTCAAAGGCCAAAGTTGGCCAAGTGGTCTGTCTCAGGTAAAAATCACTAAGTCCTCTCACTAAATCAACTGGAGCCACTTAGGACTGCTGTGAAGCAGATTTCTCTTTCTCCTGAGTCTTCAAATAAGTTGTATAATGCACAAACATATTGCTAGAAATAGGCAATGTTGAGAAAAATCAATTACCTCTTTAAGCTTGTTAAAAGCCTATCATTGACTGGCGAAGCAAGCACAAGAGTGAGGCTGCGGAAGCCCTCTGTGGTTAGCCAAACACCATTCCAAAGCCCGCCCTGTCATCCTGAGTTACTGTCTCACAGGCCCCATGACAAGCAGGGCCCTACACTGAAGCCTCTCCATTCTGCTGTGGCCATTGCTGGACCTGCCCCTTTCTCCGCTGCAGGTGTCAGTCTCCTACTAGAACACTCTTTTCTCCTCTCTAGTCTGGCTCATTGCCCCCACTGGGAGCTTTCTGTAACCTTCAAGGTCCATTTCAACTGGGAACCCAAATTTGGTCCAAGTGCAATGGAATCCAGAAGTTTCAAGTTCATGAATCTGTGCGGTGTCTCACATGCTTCAGAGTCCCTTACAGTACAGTACCTACCACAGTGCGAGGACAACATGTGTGCTCAGTAAACTTGTTGCTAGGGTCATAATAGGTGCTCAATAAAACCTTCCTTTCATCTAACAATGATAATGAAGCACCACACTGAGGGAAATTACCCAATGGATTCAATCCAAAGAACACTTTTGTGCTAATTGCCAAGCTACTTAGAGCAGGAATGTTTTCTGGTCTTAATTATTTGGACTACAGTATTATTTTAATTGTCACTTCTCAACTAAATACTCTACTGTAGGCTTGCAAAACACGGTAACAAAATATAACAAAATATTCTCCAAAGCTAGTCTCCAAAAGTATCCTCAAAGGGATCAACAAAGCAATTATGCATATAACTCTTCAGCTTCCAAGTTCGGTCCTGGACAGCTTTCACTAGCGGTGCTCCAGTTATTTTTGGTCTGAAATATCTGCATTAACTACTCCAATCCTCCCCTCCTCTCTTGAAAATAAATGTCCAAAACAGTGTTTTAAGGAGATAAAATGTTTCCAAACAGGATTCATTACTTCACAAAACTACCAGAACCAAGAAGAGAAAGAAGCGGGGACTGTAGCACCAAAAAAAAAAAAAAAAAGAAAAGAAAAAAAAAAAAGGTGAAATGTTTCTATGGGAGACAACGTTCTACTTTAAATTTACAACTCCTTTTTTGGGGGGAGTATTGCTGGGGATCGAACTCAGGGCCTTGCTGTATCACTTGAGCTAAATCCCCAACTCCTTTTAAAGTAAGCATCAAGACCCCCCCCCAACTGAGGAACCTGAATGAAAGAGTGGTAGATGGACCCCTCTCCTCGGAGAGTTCCCGCGGCCCCTACCCTCCAACCCGCGTTAAGACATGTTTTTTTTTTCTGCTTGCAAAACGAAGCCTTTCTCCAGAATAATTCCATTTAAAAAGTCCCCACCCGCGACGAAACATTAATCTACTTTGCAAACATGCGTTCCAGTCTGTGCTTTACTATTTTTTTCAACTCCTTCTTCCCCCCCACCCCCCTTTTTTCGTACCTTGAGACAAATGTTTTTTTCCCCCAGAGTTGAAAGCTGTCCAAAAACAGGACCACACACGCCGCCGCCTCCGCAGGCCCGCGCTGCGCCCGCCCCCCCGCCCTCCCCTGCGCCGGCCGCCGGGGGCGCGCGCACTCCCGCCCGCCGGAGGGGTGGCCTCTCCCTCCACCCCCGCTCCTTTCTCTCCGGACGCCGTGGGTGGGGGTGGGAGAGGGACGGGTGCCCAGCCGGGGATCCCGGGTCGGAGAGGCCCTGACCGGGGCCGCGTCTGGGGCCCGGGCCGAGGCGGGCGGCGGCGGCGGCGGGCCCCGGGACCCCCGGCCGCGCGGAGTGGTGCGTCCCGCGAGGGGCCCGGCGCCTTCTCCGCGCGTCCCCCCCACACCTAGCGGAGCGCGGCGCCCGGAGCCGGTCACAGCGCGGCCTTTGTCGGCGGGCCTGGCTCGGGGCCAGGAGCGCAAACAATAAACAGTCCCCCGGGTGCGGGCAGGGGGCTCGCGCTGGCCACGGCCGCGCCCGAGGTACCCGCCGGTGAATGTCTTCATCCCAGGGAGTGGAGGGAAGGGAAGGGGACGCGCGGGTCGCTTACCTTCCACCCACAGCTCCTCCACGTTGGTCTCCAGATTAGCTGCCTTTAATCCCACCGCGAAGGCCCCAAATATGAGCAGGCCCACAACCAAGAACTTGCCGCAGTTTTTTTGAATGTAACAACCCAGTTTAAATAAGAGTCTCTGAAACTTCGCTCTCAGCCACAGCGGCGCTTTTCGGCCGGTCGCCTTCCCCTGGAGACGAAGCAGAATGGAGGGGTGAACGCCGGGGAGTCGCGCCCACGCCCGCCCGGGGGACCCCCCCCCCCGAAGGACCTCGCGCTGAGGCTGGGACCCGGCGTGGGGGCGGGGAGCCTGCCTGATCATAAATCAAAGTCAGCTGGCCCTTGGGGATAGCGAGGCCACCCCACGCGTGGTCTGCGCGGCATTCTTGAGGACGACCTGGGCGCGGTACGCGAGGGAGAGCGAACCCGGGGCAGAGAGAGAAACCGCTGGACTCGAGCAGGGTAGGGTTCGCGCTAGACCTGGGAAGGAGGGGCCGCGCAATCCCAGAGAAGGAGCCCAGCACTCAGGAACCGAGAAACCACGACCCCCTTCCCGTAAGCCCGGCTCCAAGACTCCTCTGCAGGCGGGTGCCGGGGCCAAAATGCTTTAGGAGACCGTACTTGGCGAGTCCCCCAGCCTAGAGTGGCAGTCAGTGGGGGTCCACGTGGAGAGCGCGGCCGCCGGGGCGCACCCGGGACACATTTCCATGGGGTTGGGAGACGCAGTGTGAGCGGAATTAGGAAGCCGGGCGGCCATCGGCGACTTACGACAGGATCTGGGATCGGAAGAGGGCAGCCACAAGGATCTCTCCCTCCGGGCTAACGTTACACACGGGCGCACGGGGCAGGCAGGGCACAGGCCGGTGCAGGCGGGGCCCCCGCCCGGCCCCTCTCGGCGCTCGCCTTCCCCGGATTCCACACATTTCAGCCGGCCCCATAAACACAATGAACCCGGCCGCTCCGCACACCAGTACAGCGGATTTAAGGTGGCAATTTGTTTACCACGCTCACTCTCCCCGTCAGGCTCGGAGGAGAGGCGGCTCAAAAACCGGAAAAGGAGAGGGAGGATGTCCGCTTCCGAGGATAATTTTTAAGGCAGCAGAGATTTCATGCTCAACAAAAGCAAAACCGGCTGCCAAAAAAGGAAACCACCTTTATTTCGGCTCCCTGCCCCCTTTCTCTCTCCGCCTCTCTCCACTCCGCCTCCCTCTCCAAGATGTTAAGAAATGTGGCAGCGTTACAGGGGTTTAGGCTGCACATTGGGGCCGGGGCGCGGGAGGAGGGAGCTCGGGGCCGGGGCGCGGGGCGAGCTGCGCCGCGGCCGCCCTAGAGGTGGTCCTCGGTGGCCCGCTGCCCGTAGCTCCGGAAAAGGCTCGCCGGGGAGGGGGCGCGCGCGCACAGACACACACACGCACACACACCTCCACCCCCTGCGGACCTCAGACAGCCTTTCCTCCTAGGACTGGAGGGAGGGTTTGAATTGTTCAAACCCCACTTGTCTGCAGCTTTTCCTGGAGGTGTGTGTGTGTGTGTGTCTGTGTGTGTGTGCGCGCGCGTGCGCGCGCGTGTGTGTGTCTGTGTGTAAGCGCGCGCAGGGGCGACCCCGAAGAGGAAGAGGAGGGAAGGGAGAACGGGGGGAGGAGGAGGAGAGTCCGAAATGCACCTTGGAAATCTGCTCCAGAGCGAAGGCGGCGTCGCAGTAGCTGGGCCGGTGCAGATAGTCCGGGTCCGGCGCGGCGGCTCGGCGTAGCCCCCCGGTTCGTCTACGCCGCCCGCCGCCGCCGCCGCCGCCGCCGCGGTCCTGGGGCTCGGCGGCGTCACCCGCCGAGGCCATGTTGCCGCCGCCGCCGCCTCCTCCGCGGGGACCGAGGCTCCCCGGGCCGCCGCTGCGCACCCCCGGGCGCCCGGCTCGCGAGGACGCTGCTGGCCGCCGGCCTCTGGGGCTCGGGCTCCGGGCGACAGACCTGCTCACGCGGCGGCCCCCGCGCCTTCAGAGCCCGCGCCTTCCATTGCCACATCGCGCGGGGGTCCCGCGGTCTTCAGTCCTCCGCGCGCGGGGCGAGCCTGGCCTCGCGCGCCCCCCGACCCTCACGGCCGAGACCCCCGGCGGGGCTCAGCGACACCGGGCCGGCGCGGCTCCCGAGGCTCCCGCGGCTCCCGCGGGCGGAGGCGGCGCCTGGGGCTGCTGCTTGGTCCCGGACGCGGCGTTCTCGGGCCCCTCGCCGACCCGCTGGACCATTCTGCCCCTGCGCCGCGCGCCTCCCTGGCTCCCGGGACCTGGGGACTGCGCTCTGCGTGTGTGCGGCGGGCAGCGGCCGCAGCAGCTCCTTGATTCAATAGATGAGATGGAAGGAGAAAAAAAAGAACTCTCTCCATTTGGAGAAAGAGGAGGAGGAGGGGAGGGGGTGGAGGGGGAGCGAGCGAGCGAAAGAGAAAAAGGCTGGAGCTCCCGCCCCCGGGGCTGTCAGATGGCTTGGGTTTCTGCGCCGCGATTGGCTCACGGAGGGCAGAAATTACTCAGCAAACATGACTATTATTAGCTGCTTAGCAACAGCTCACCAAAGTAGAGAGACCACCCAGGTAGGCAACCCCAGTGTGTGCTTCCCCGGCCTCGGGGGGAGCCCCCGCGAGCGCCAGCCTTCTCGTACGCAGTTCTTCCATTAAGGAATGTTCCCCCCTCCTTTCTTTCTTATTCCTTTTCTTTTCAACTGTGTCTTTCTTTTTCTTTTTTTCTTTTTCTTTTCTTTTTTCCTTTTTTTTGGAAGACGCCTTTTGCGCGCGCGCGCACACACGCGCACACACACACGAGCATTTACTTCACGATAGACACGGGGGGATATGTAATATTTTTTTTAAGCGCTTAAACAATTTCTGAAATTCCTCAAAGAAAACGCTTTTAGAGGCACCTTGGCCTCAAGCTGCAGCGAATACTGGGAGGTCCGGCTTGAATTCCCAGGCCTGCACCAATAATGACAGGGTGGTGGATAGTGCGCCAGTGTGTGCCAGATTTTTTTTTTCCTTCTCTCTTTTCTTTTATAACTAAAGGCAAGACTTAGGCTCTCGCAGGGAACAACGCCTCGTATTAAGATAAACAAAATGGAAAGTTAAAGAGGAAAGCAAGGACGTTGGGAAAAGCCACCGTTTCTTCAAATCCGTCTCGCCCCCACCGGTCTCCCCCAATGCACACAAACACACACATCCAGGACAGCACGGTCCAGGCTTGAAGGAGGCAATGTTTTATAAATGCGGAATGTAGATACCAAAGCAGTCTCGTGGAGGCAGAGACGTTTTAATTTGAATCTTTAATGTAACATTCATAAAAACAATCCTTTTTACAACCCTGAGAAATGGAATCATTTACTTAAGAAAAGTTTGGTTATTTTGGGTTAATTTGGATTCCCCATCCTTTTTATCAACTACAACCTTATAAAAAGTAGCTTTCAACTTTTTAAAAACAAAAATCAGTATGCAGCCTGTTACGTTTAATAACAGCGTGAAGTGGGGAGAATAAAGACTTTGATGTTAGGTTCATTCGAAACAAATTGTGCGCAGGTCGCGAGGATTTGTCTCGATCCCGCGCCCAAGCGTCACTAAGACATCCCAGGGATTCGCTTTCCGTTCAGGAAGAAAACAGGCGATCGCTGGGGGTGATGGATACTGGGGCCAGAGACAAATTAAATAAACTGTCTATACTGCTACACTTTGGTGAAAAATTTTTTTTCCTAAGGTAGAATGCGTTTTTCTTACATTTTCAAGTTCAGTATTCCCCGCGATAGGCGCCAGCCCCACGAACCCTCGATTCTGTCTCATTTTACTATTTGGTTCTTTTTTTTTTCTTCCTTTCTTTTCTGTAGTTGAACTGCAGAGGGACCCGCAGTAGCGAGAAGTCGACTGAAGCCGTGAAATGGGGCAGTGTGACTTTAAGATGCACACGGTGTGTGTTCATTGAAAAAAAAAAAAAAAAAGAAGAAAGGAAAGGAAAGAAAGGAACCCAGATGGAGGGAAAGGGGGAGGAGCGGGGAGAAGGCGGGGCGCGCGCAGCCACGTGACCCCGCCGGGCAGGCGCGCGCGCGCAGGGCCGGACTCGGGTCCTCCAGCGCGCGCCGTCGCAGGCCGGCGGGTCGCTAGGCCGGGAGCTGGGCCCGTAGCGCGGCCCCCGGGAGCCGGAGCAGGCGCGCGCCCCGCCGGCGCGGACGGACGTGCCGGACGCGCCGTAGTACATTCCTGGGGGCGGACCGGCCCCGGGCTCTGCCCAATGCGCGCGCGGCCTCCCCGCCGCCGGCCAATGGCAGCGCGCACGGGGCCCTCCCCGGTCAGCGGCCCGGGCGGCCACCGGGGCGGTGCGCGCGGCTCCCGCGGGGGGCCAGGCGGCGCCCTCCCGCCCCATCCTTCCTCCCCAGTCCCCACTTCCTTCTCGCCCCTTCCTCGTTCCCTACTTTCTCTTCCTCCTCCACCTCTCCCCTCCTGGCCCAGCCTCGCCACCTTCCCTCTAACAGTGTTTTTCCTTCCTGCTTTCCCTGGGAGGCCTGGCTCCCTGAAATCCCGAGCCTGCCAAATGTGTGCAGTACCCGGAGCGGGGTAGGGCGTCCTGGAGGAAAAAAGAAACGGCGCAGGAGCGCTTGGGGGTGCTCACCGGATCAGGAGGACCCGACTACCCGGCCAGCGCCGAAATTCAAAACTCTTAACTCCCAGGGAACACGTGATTTTGCGAGCAGCTCCGGGAAAGGAAGGCAAGCACGATGCAGTGGAAAACGACCCTACATTCATAAATAGTAGCGCACAGACACTGGATGCGTAGCTAGTTTAAACTTGGAGGGAAATCCTGGGTTTTATTTTTAGTCTTTTTGATAAGTAGCTTAAAGCAAGAAAAGTGGTTTGCTGTGTTAGCTTTTACTAAATGGTCCTGCGAACCTTCCGAGTCAAGCCACTTGGTGCTTGCTGCTGGAAATTGCCCTCTTCTTCTTCTCCCTCTTCTCCTCCTACTGCTCCTCCTCCTCCTCCTTCTCCACCTCCTTCTTCTTCCTTTTTAAAGAGACTTAGGAGTGTCACTCCTAATTTTATGTCAGCCTGTTTTTATATTCGAGGCTTCTTGTTCTGTCAACTGTGTAGCCACAGACACGTTGCCATGTCTTTTCAGACTTGTTTATAACGTTTTGGACCAAAATACTAGCGCCCCCTCCCCAAGATTTTACCTAAGCGGCTTCAGTACAGCTGCTTGGATTATAAAATTCTGGGATGGAATTACAGGTTGTGTGCTCTGTGGTCCCGCATTTCTCACAGCGCGCAGCTGCACACCCTCTCGTCCTGGCGGCTGCCACACGTGCATCACTTCCCTGGCAAAGTCTCTTCCACCGGGCTCCTTTCCCTCAGTTCGACTTAATTCCTAAACGTTTTAAACATTGCTCCCCGAGGTTTTCGGCGCCCTGAGCCCCCTCGCCCACTGTTTGATAGGTTAACTTTTCAGCATCTCAAACAATGGTTCCGGCCTGTAAATTCTACCCATTGGTTCCAGGACGCAATCCCCAGCCTCGTTCTAACGAGCGCTATCTTAATCTCCCCACCCCCTACCCGCCGCTTCCCCTGTGGTCTGCTTTTTTCATACACAGAGATGAATTACTTTGAGGATCTAATTGGCCTTGTTTCTGTAACGTTTTAAGAAAGGGAAGAGGAGCCAGTGTAAAAAAGCCTGCTCGACTTGGGTGGTCAGGGCTGAGGCTGCCCCCAATTTGCCTCATTGCTGATGCATGCGAAGGCGACATTCCCAGCGATAATGTTGTTCCTAATCAATCTGCCCTTATTTACATTTGTAAGCATTGTCGGCTTTAATATGCATGCCCTGTGCAGGGACTGCTGCACCACACCGTGTTTGTTAACTTGCAACTAACCACCAGGATTCCACAGACCTGGGAGAAGGCTGATTGGAGGAGCCAGGCCTGCTAAGGTGTCTGCTGGGTAACACAGACTCTTTAATGGCCTTTTGGCCTGGTGGCTCCCCTGGTGAGAGTTACCAAGTAAGTGAGAGATTAGGGCTTTATCAACCAGCAGGAGTTGCCAGCTTCTGTGAAGCAAGAGCTGAGGGGTCCATCTCTCTTTCCAAGTAAAGTTCATCTCAATGCCTAAGCTGTCGTTTTTTTCTCTCACCATCATGATCCAACACTTGGAGTTTAGTTTTCAAAACAGATTCCTTCAACTCTCTGGATTCCCTCACAACTCCTCCCTTCTCTGTTCCAGTGTTCAAATAGCCATGGCCATGCCACACACATCTCAAAAATGACAACGGATTATCCAAATGATGACATGGAAATAAAACATCTGCCCTTTGTGTTGGGCTGTTCCAATGATAAGCTATTACGAGATCCAGACTTGGTGCAGTTATGAAAAGCCACAGTGAGATTTAACTTTTCACTGGCCTCCCAGATCAAACCAAATGGATGTTTAAAATACAATGCAATTTAGCTAATTTCGGCAGAGTGCATATGTAGAAAGGGGTAAATGTATTCCAGTAATTTGACCCTCGGGCCATTTATAATTTTGTTGAATGAGTTTAATACTCTCTTCCAGAAATCCAAAGAATTGCAAGCATGACATTAAATCCTACAGTATTCTTGTTGGGAGAGTAGGATGGAGAGACGAATGAGGATTTGATGCACTATTCTGTTTATGGATGAGGAACCAAGGATACAGGATGTGAGTGATGGGGTGCGGCCTAACCAGTTCA
Source organism: Hystrix cristata (assembly GCA_004026905.1). NCBI lineage: Eukaryota > Metazoa > Chordata > Mammalia > Rodentia > Hystricidae > Hystrix > Hystrix cristata. The sequence continues at coordinate 102,790 of PVJO010001814.1, read as the reverse complement.
AAGTAGGTACCTTGGATAAGAGCTGAGTCTTGACTCTACTCAAGCCAGTATGCCACCGTCCACATTTTCTTGGCTCCCTAAGAATGCTTTATTATTTTTTCATTGGCAGCTTTTGTATCTACTTAAAAGGTGATGGTAGAAAATGAGTCTAAAGGTTTCAGGGAGGTGGAGGAAGAGAAAAAAAAAGGTCCAGCAGCCACAAAATGTAAAAAGCACTGGGCTTGACCCCCTCCCCTTTGGCCTTCCACCTTCAGTTTCCTGCCCTTATCTCCCCACCCCCAGCTCCCCAGGCTGGAGGAATGGGGAGCAGCTCCAGCCAACTTGTCAAAATAATGCTGCTAATTACCCCTGATCTCCTTTAATGGGAAGCTGCTCCCAACTCTGCAAAGGAGTAAATGAGAGATCTACAGCACAAACCCAGCGCTGGCATTTCTGGAACTCACAGTGAGCTGAGAGTGGACAGGATGGCAGGGGGCGATACCCTGAGAAGGGCCCAGAAACCTCTCCATTGATTACTCTAGGCGGAAATACAAGCTTAAAAGGGGAATTAGACTCAGTACTGTGCCAAAGGCTAGTGGTATTCTCTTGCTGAGAACGCCACCAATGGCAGAGGATGTTGAGCCTTCAGTGAACTTGAAAGAAAACATCGCACTGATGCTGGTATTGATCCCCTCCTCTTCTCTATCTTCCCAGCCACAAGACTTTAACAGATAAAGATGTATTCCTGAAAGACTCAGACTATGAACATTTTCTCCTCCATCCCTCTCACCTCATCTCTATCTCCTAATATATCTATATCAAGCTTTCCATCTGGCAGAAGGCACACCATTCATTTCAGTGATCTCTGCCATTGGGTCCTGCATGAAAAAGCAGCTGAGCAACATGATCCCTTTGACCCACTGCTGGAGCAACAAATTTATTAGAGATATAGGCATGAGAAATGAAAGGGAAGTAAAACAATTCCAGCTTATTGTGTGTCTTTCTTTCATACTGCTAATCCGGTTTACACATCACGCCTACATGTCTCAATAGGGTATTATACACTGTGGCAGAGGCTGGGGAAAATAAAAGGTGTGTGTATGTGTGTGTGTGTGTGTGTGTGTGTGTGTGTGAGAGAGAGAGAGAGAGAGGACAGATACTTTAATCCATATTGATTCACCCTATACATTTTTCTATCTGTTTTACAGCCCTTTAAAAAATCTTTTCACAAAATAATTCCAAATAGTGCTAACTCCCGCTCAAACAGCTTGTCAGATTATAACTAGATTATAACCAGAAACTAGATACACTTCTCACGTGGGTTTGAAATGAAGCTAATACCCCAAATTGAGAATGGGCATATTAAGAATGGTGGGACTATTGGTGTCCACCTTGATTCAACATTTTAATTTACAAAGATCATGGAGTCAAAAGGCGTTTTATAGCCTGGTGGAAGGACACTGGGTGACAATAGGAACACACACCAACTTACAATTGAAAGCCCCTTGTTTTACAACATGGGGACACAATGCACCTGAGGCAACAATTTATCCTGAGGTACCACCCAGAAATAATAAGTTACAGTAACAAAGGATGACACCAAAAAGCTTTGTCTTTCTGTGTGGAGGCAATTAATTGCATGTTGAACTACTGGAGCCAAAAAAAAAAAAAAAATTGAACACACAGAATGCGGAAAAAGGACTATTGTAGTAGTTCAAGACCTCAGTGATCCAATTATTAAATATTTAGAACCACCCATTGTGGGGCTTTATTTTATGTCTGGTTCTTTTGTATTTCTCCTCCTCGGGGAGGAAGGACGGGTAAAAGGGAGGAAGACAGTCTTTTCTCCCAGGTCTAGGATAACAGAGGTCTCTCTCTGGGTGTTTCTCATACACAACAACCCATAGGCTCTTAGGGCGATGAAAACTGAGATCAGAAGACTTTGGATCTGCTGTTCATCCACACACTGAGCATCATGTTAAACACTAACATAAATGAGTTGAGACAGCACATGTCATCATCCAGAGACAGTCTCGGGAGGTCCTGTGTCCCGGTGTTGGGCCCGGGTCCACGAGGGTCGGGGCCAGTCCGACCCACCTCCGGGCTCCCCCGAGGCAGCACTTCGCACTCTGCCCGGGGCTACCCGCCCACCTCTTTAATGGGTAGCAGGCATCGGAGCGCCCCAACCGCGGGCTCAAGGGTCAACACACCTCTCCTCTGTCGTGGTCCTGTTTCCCAACAGCGACGGCGGGGAGATGGGTGTAGGAGCCCAAGATTTCGGTAAAGAGCCTCTCCGGCCCAGGCGTCCCGATCAGCCAGGTGTCCCCGCAGGACGCCTAGAGCCCGGGCGTGGGTGCGAGGGCGTGCGCCCGCGCCCTCCGGAGGAGAGGACCCGCGTCCGCGCGCGCGCGCTCCCGGAGCCCCCCGCCCGCCCCCGGCGCTGTCACTCTCCGCACCAGCTCCGCGATCAGCAGCTCTGCCTCCACTCGCGAGCCGGGGGCCACCACCGGGCTGGGGAGCGGAAGCCGAGGCGGCGACCCTCTCAAGCGTGAAAATGCGATCCCAGGCCACCCCCTCCGTGGGAACTCCCCCCGGCGCCGTTCCCCGGCCCGCTCCGCCGCCCGGCGCTCGAGCTAGCTCTCCGGTCCGCGCCCGGGGCGCACGGCGCGCGGGGCCGGGCGCACTCACCATCGCCGGCCGTCAGCCCCTGCCCGGAGCGCGGTGCCGAGGGCGCGGACCCGGGCTGGGAGATCACATCCAGCCCTTTTTCCCTCGTCCAACGCGTCTCCGTCTTCTCCCGGCCTTCCTCGGGCTACCCCTGGCCGGGCCGCCGCGGGTCTCTTTGTCTTTCCTCTCGTCGTCTTTTTCTCCGTCTCGCTCTTCGCCTTCTCCTCCTCCTCCTCCGTCTTTACAAAAGCAGCGGAAAGGGTAAGAACCCCGGCGCGGGCCGCGGGTCTCTCGGCGAGCGCGGCGCGGACGCACAATCCCAAGGCTGTTGCTATTAAGCCGCTCCGTGGCCCTCGGCGTGGGTGGTCCGCCGCGCCATAGGCCGGACCTGTCAGGGTCACGTGACGGACCCGAAAACTTTACCCCTTTACAATAAACTCAAGGCAAGCAAAGTAAACTCGAGGAGCGTGCTATCAGCACAGCCCTCCTGGGTAAACAGGCGCACCCTCCCCGCCTTCCCGGGGGGCGCCCGGCCCGCGAGCCCCGGCGAGCCCCCCGGCTGCCCCCGCCGCCCCGTCTGCGGGGGGTCTCCGGGCGCCCCTCGCCTGCCCCACCTTGTCCCCCGCCACCCCCCTCATTATTTGCTAACGTTTGGCCCTCTCGCCAGAACCCTGCGGGGCGGGGGTGCTGAGGGAGCGAGGCAGCGCGTTCAGCAGCCCCTGCAGTCCGGGGGAGATGGGGGGCGCCGCGAGGGCTGCTGCAGAACTCCACCTTTCAGGGCCTGTTTGCTGAGCCCTTGCCCGCCGCATTCCCACGGAAGCGCCGGGAAGCTGGCAGTTGACAGGCCCACAGGGAGGCCGAGAGCCGGGCAGATAACCCGAGGCTTGCCGGGGAAATGTTCAACACCATGAGATGTGAGATGGACTTGGAGTCGCGTCGGTTCCGTTGGAGGGCCCTGGGAAGCCGCTACTTCTGAAGAGACCGAGGTGGAGAGTCCCTTGGAAAGATTGGTAGCGGGCTGAGGAATCCCTAATTGACATTTGCTTCTTTTCCCTTCCAATTACTGTGGTTTTGGGGGTGTACCACTCAAATGCTCCCACCCACGCTGCCTTCCCATACTAGGCAAGCTGGGATGATGGGGCCAGAGGCGCTGGTAGGTCCTGGGGAGAACATTCTGGCTGTAAATGGAAACATCCTATTCAGGCAAGACCCACTGCTGGGCGGACAGTTTCACACACACAGCTGAGAGGTGCTGTTGAAATGGACCGCGTTCTGGGGGGGAGGGGGGAAGATGAGTAACAGATACAGGCAAAAGGGATGAGGTGAAATGTATGAAGCTAAGTTAACTAGCCGGGCTTCAGCAAAGCCAGCCTTTCGAGACTCCTCAACCCAGGCCTTTGCACGTGCTCTACCACTGAGCCACACCTCCAGTCCCCAAAGTCAGCGTTTGCTCTCCACTTTCTGGGCTGACAGTGTGCTTAGAGTTGCACGGGGCATGCCCAAGCCCATGGGTTATTAAATAATACTAATCCTAGGAGTTACAGTTTATTCCCCTTCCCCCAAGATGATGTACCGTTCTTTAATAGGGTCATTTGCGTTTCCAGAATGTTTGTGCTTGAGACACATTAAGTAATTAAACATTGGAATGCTGGGTAGACCTGTGAACTAGGCTGGTCCAGAAAAGTATTTCATAGCAACAGAGAGAGAGAGAGAGAGAGAGAGAGAAAGGAAGGGAGAGAGATTAGCTAAGCATGGATCCTTCCTAAGAGTCATTTGAAAAAAAAGAAAGAAAGATACCTCTTCCCCCAAACAACAACTTGGAAACCTTTCCCTCTATCTCTTGGGGTCTATCAAGTGACCTTATTCATCTACAAGTATGAGTGGGTGAAGAAGAGGAAGGTGTAACTACTACTACGATAGGTAGTGTAGAATGTGAAAGAGAAAGGTCAGAGACAGAGACCAGGACAGAGGCAGCTGAGCAAAAGCATTTGAATGGCCCAAATATAGAGTTGTTAGGTCTGCCCATTTTGTGGGGAAATTCCGGTAGAATTTGTGGACTAGTTAAATGAAGGCCCCCTCCCCATCATGCCAGGGCACTTGGCTCCACCTTCCTTGTGAGTCTGAACAAGGCTGATCATGAAGAATAGACATTGGTTGGGGGTGGGGGTTTGAGGCTTTAGGAGTTTGTGGAGTGGCAGAAACTTCTTTAAGGACTCAAAATTACAAATACACAATTTAGTACAGAGCCTAGAAAGAGGCCTGGGCAGTGAGAGAGGTTTCCTCAGCTTCGGCATATCTCCTCCCTTGAAAATGCCAAGCAGGGAACAGAATTGCCTGGTTTATACAGTCTTTTTGATATACACGATCCACTAAGTCAGATGGAACGTGTTCGTATTTCGGTCCAAGGCTTTGTGATGGTGAGCAATTGGTTTGAGTGTAAATACCTGGATCTGGGTAAGGGCTGAAGAGTGAGGCAGGGAGAAGCAGACCTTTGGTGTTGGAACCTAGAAGTTCAAGAGAGAGGGTCCCCCACTGGAAATGCTTTCTCCCCGGAGCAATTTGTCTTTTTCCTTCCTTTGAAAGCAATCTTTGCAAATTATGTCAACACTTCCCTTCTCTCCACTCCCAGATGCTAGAAAAGTTAAATCAACGAGCAGTGACTTGGCTTCTGGTGGGGGTAGGGGGACAACTTTCTTCTGTATTACCTTGTGGTGTTTCTGAGAGTTCCTGCCAGGGTGGGCTTCTTGTGAAATGGCTGCATCTGTCATCTAAAGTTGCTCATGCCTCATCCCTCCCTGCAAAACTGGCTCCAGAGCTGCCCAATCTCATAACCTTTTTGTCATGGAGGTGTTAATGACTGACAAGGGGACCAGACACTACAGCTTGACTCTGTGGGGACTGATAAGCCAACTGGCATCCATGTGTTAATGGCTGAGGAGGCCACTAGACTGCTTTTGCTGGTTAACTTTCGAAGTCATGGCCAGGGGAACAATTCCTAAATTGGGGATTTCAGGGCAGGACCAAGTGGACATTTTGAAGGCATTGGAGTGGAGGACAAAAGAAAGACTTTTAAAAACAGACGACACGGGTATGAACAAATCTGTGGATGGACAAGATCATCGCTGGGGCTGTATTTCTGAATATTATTGCTATGTGAGACAGTTGTTAACCTTACACCAGCCATTCTCACCGTGCACATACACGGGCTTTGTCTCAAGCTGCCCTCTTCCCTGATGCCCACTACATGTGGCACCTAAGCGCTTCTATTCATTCCCCCAACAACCACCAGCAATCGGAGGGTTTTGCAGCGAGTAATTGAGGGCTCCGAAGAAACTCTCCACCTCATACTGACCACACTAAGGATTCTGGATTGGACAGAGCATCGCATGTTTTCATAAAGGCAATCTTGCTCAATGGAAGATTTTAGTCCTAAAATGAATCCCCCTACCTCTCTGACAGAGAAGCCAAACCAACTTGTAGAATTAGGGCTTTGAGGACTGGAGGAGTAAGAAAGGTTTAAAGGTGCTTGTTTTTTACTTTTTTTTTTTTCCTTTGTGGTACTCAGGGCCTTGAGCTTGCTAGGCAAGTGGTCTACCACTTGAGCTAAATCCCCAACCCCAAGGTGTTTGATCGTTACAACACGGAATTAGATGAAATGAACAACTGGATTACAAGAAGATGTACTGAAACAGTCAAAGGAAGTGTTTAAACAACAAGAATAAAAAGAAGGAAAACAGGATTGCAGAACAGTTGTGGTGTGACTAGATAAAGCAGAACAAACAGTCTGGAAACAAGGGAGGAGGGTGGGACCTGGAATACCATAAAGCGAAAGCTCAGTGGGACACAGCTATTGATGGGTAGGAAGACACATGGAGGTGTTTGTAATATTCAGAAGATAGGATGATAATTCCAGAACAAGAAGAAACAAGTAGTGAAACAAACCTGTGGAACCCCCACCTCAAAAAAATGAAACTTGCTCAAGCTGTTCTTTCTACAATTGAGGTACCGAGTCTATAGGTATGTGGGCATGTGACAAGCAGCTGAGTCTCCTGCATCCACTGGTGAGGTTCCTGTGGGTAGGAGTGCTGCAGGGGTGGCTTTGGGAGTGAAGCATGTGCCAAGAAATGAAACGCAAAGGGAAGGGGTAGATCAGAGGGGGCAGGAGGGGCCGGGGTGTCCCGTGATGGAGATGGCCATGGATAGGTGCCAGGAGAACCAGCTCATGCAGTGAAGTAGGTCAGGGAAATTATCACGAGGTCCTAATTGCACCAAAGAGGACTGGATAAAGATGTTACACATGGTAAATGCAAAAAAGAACCTCTACCTGGCAAAAGGTGCTGCTTTATACAATTGTCACTGTTGCCATTCAACATTCATCATTTGTTTGGATTAAGATTGGTGGGTGAGAAAAGGTGTAGACAGGCACTTCATTCGCTTAAACCATATGATTGAAAATTTGAGGGGGTGAGCCAAAATTAATTTCTAGTCTATGGAGAGAGAGGTTGTTTGAAGCAAAGACTCCATAGGTGTGAGATTTTAGGAGGAAAGTTTGAGCCCTGCCGCAAAATCTGAACATGCCCTTGCTCAGCCCTTTCACGATCCTGTGCAGTGGTGGCTGCTCGGCCAGTGTGAGCAGGTGGCTCTAGAGACACTTACCCATGTACACAGCCAGCATCCTTCCTTCTGTTGGGGAGAACAAGGGCCTAGAAAGGATGTGTGTTTCTGTGTCCTACCAGCCTCCATAGGCTGGGCATAGGGCACAGTGGGCACCTTCCCTGGCAAACTCTTAGTAGTTGTGGGTAGAGGCCTGTTTTGCGGGGGTCAGAGGAGGTATAGAGAATGAGGTGGCAGCAGGTTTGGCTTCTCCTGAGGCCTTGGCTTGTACATGGTGGTCTGTTCCTATCTTCTCATTGACCTCATTTTAAGCTAATGACAACCATTCTCCACATATAGCCATGTTCTGAGTAACTGGGGGTTAAGGACTTCAGCATATGAATTTGGAGGAGGGCACATTTCAGCCCACAAAAGGACCCAAATGTTGACAGAAACTGACTCGGGTCTTAAGGACAAGTTCAGCTCTTGAGCCTGTGGTGTTTGGAGGGAAGACTCAAGGCTGATGGAACTGGGGTTCTTCTGGGCGTCCAGCGCTGAGAGGACTCGATGCACCACCTCCCAGGAACCTGTACTCACTTCCACAAGACCACTGACTGACACATTTCTTGAATGCTGGTGGTCTAAGAAAACGGCTTTAGGCACCCAGCAGAACGTTCTTCCCTGCAAAAAATGAGCACTGCTGGCCTAATTACAAATCTGTCTTCTTTATTTATTTCAGTGAGTTCCTCAGGGCAGTGGTTTCCAAGTTTGGCTGTTCATCAGCATCACCTGGGGAATTTAAAAACAAAAACAAAGAAACAGAAATAAATTATTTGCCCCCATCCCAGAGGTACAGAATCAGAATCTTAACCCTGGGAAATAAATATTAGAAAAAAGAAAACCCCTAAAACAAATACGTAGAAAAATGTTAATGTAGGATCTAAGTGTGGGTGGGTATACATGGGTACTCACTCTAAAATCCAGCTTTGTTGTATGTTTGAAGTTTTTCCATAATAAAATGACAGCATGAAGGTAAAGGATGCAGGGTGATTCTGCTATGCAACTAGGCTTGAGGATCAAAGAGACAATTGGTTAAGTTATAAGCATCTCCTTCATGCTTTCCTCTGATATGCTGCTTATCAGTTGTATTCTTGCTGTTCATTCAGCAACTAAAAGATTTGTGAGGCTCTATTATATGCATAGTCTTCTGCTAGGGGCTGGGAAGTTGGGGGCACACCGATTAAGTCCCGTTTTATAACCATTGGATTGGCAAAATTAAGAGGCCCGAGCATAGCAAGTGTGAGAAGACTATGAAAAACTAGGAATTTGGGGGTCCTGCTGGTTGGAGTATGGGTTGCTTCACTGTTGGGAGCCAACTCTGCATTCTCTAGAAAAGCTGAATCCCACTCCTCACTATCTAGAAAAGCTGAATCCCACTCCTCACTATCTAGAAAAGTTGAATCCCACTCCTCTGCAAGAGAAACCCTTCTGGATATGGCCCAGGACAAGAATTTAAGAATGTTCCCAGTAGTACTGTTTGTAACAGCATAAACCTGGACATGACCACAAAGTCTACCTGAGTAGAAAAGATAAATGAACTGTGGTGAGTTCATACGAGGAAATTCTACATTAAAAAATGCAAAGAAGCAAGCCACAGCCTTCTTATAGTGACATGGATGGATCTACAAACCTGATCTTGGGTGAAAAGCAAGTCTCCTGTGATTGCATGTATAAATTCCATCATATAAAGGTATATAGTATATAGACTTATAAAGAAAAGTAGGGGAATGAAAAACTCATTCAAGAAAGCTGTTACCTATGGGGCTGCAGGAGGCAAAGAAATTTGTGAACTTCAAAAATAATTCATTTTATTATTGTTCTTTAAAAGGTATAACCCAATGATAGCAACATCTTTGTGTGATCTGTTTCATAATAAAATTTTGGTTTGTTTAAATGATACCACCCTAAGCCTGGATCCACTCATGGTCTGCTTAGGAGTCAATGAAAACAGGAGACTGTAGAATAATGTGCCAAGTGCAGGAGCGAGGCACATGGAGACGCTGGAGAACAGAGGCCAGTGTGCCAGGCCTCCACGTCATATGGCGGCATGGAGCTGGGGAAGAAGAGGGGGAAGCTGAGCAGGTCAAAGGGAGAGAGAAAGGGCTGGGGAGACAGTCAGTGGACCCCAGCAGGCTCACGTTTGAATTACTCCCCTCATGCTTTGTAAGTATTAATGGGACACCTTTGGTATAGACTAGAAGGCCATATAATCGTTTCCAAGGGAACGAGGCCATATCAAACTCAAGGTCAGAAAGTGTGTAAATGCAATGCTGCTTTAGGGACCCAAACCTGAATTTTAAAACATCTCCATTATATAAGTCAACCTTTCTATGGGATCGTCTCATAATGACATTTCAGTGTCCTTTTGTGGATAAGGTGATATCATTTATTTACTACAAACATTAGGAGTTACAAGTGTGAAGAATACTGTAGTAAAATTCCATGAAACTACGACCTTAACTTTCTTCCCTGATGAATTTGCAGGTTGATAGGGTGTTTGATGATGATGTCACTTAGCTATAGGTGAAGTGGCAGAGAGATGGCTTCAGGAATATTGGGTTACAGATGAGCACTGGCCTGGAGGAAGTGAAGGAGAAGTGGTTTACAACTTGCAGCTCACTGCTCGCTTATACAGGTGAACAATTCTGATGCGGTTTCCTAATTCAAAACCTACCAGCTCACCCTCACTCTGAGGCCACTTGTTCCCATAATTCCTCCTCACCAGCCGATTGGCCCAACCTTCTCCGCCACTTCTGCAGATGTATGATTCTATCTGTCTCTACACATTACCTTTTGACACTTTCTAATCATTCTAGGGCTTTCAAACTTTTTATATTGTGATACACATGAGAAGAGTGGTAATGATGCTACAGCACATACAGATTCAAAGTCAACTATCTAAGGGGAGATGTAGTAGAAAACCTCCATCTTTTTATAGTATAAAATTACTTTAAAAACATGAAGCATTAAAAAAAATGAAGCATTAGAAAAACCCTTAAATATGAAATTCCTATACAACTTCCAAAGAAAATCTTTTCAAGTTTTTGACTGAGAAACCTGAACTTCCTCTCATGAATATCAAATTTTATGTCAACTTCAATGCCTACCACGGCTATACATAGTTTCTGAGTGAGACTTTAATAATATCTCTTCAAGATGGTGAAATGATGATCTCTTCAAATGCTTTCTAGTTACCATGATTTAAAATTTTGCATGAGAAGGTGACAGAAATTTAAAACCATTTTCAACCACTCAAGATTTATATCCACTGAAGTTATATTCAAAGAATCAAACAGCTTTCTTTCAAATATATTGAAACGGTGCATGGTAATATACACAGCGTTCATGTTTTCCATATGTATTCATTTCCTAGGGCTGACATAACAATGTGCCACACACTAGGTGGCTTAAAGCAACAGAAATTCTCACAGTTCTGTAGGCAGTGTGCCCTGGACTTCAGAGTCTACATCCAGGTGCCTCCTAGGCACACAAGGATGCTTTGCAGGTGCCTAAAATTTCTCGGGTTCTTGACTGCCTCCTCCAGTCGAATTCACTATCTTATTGTCATTCCCCAAATATGTTCTTCTGTCTCGGTTATTGGCTCTTCTAGTCACAAGCTGTCTAGCCAGAAATTAAGTGACGTTTAAATGCTCCTTTCCGGGTGCACATTTACAGGTGTGGCTAGATATAAAGCCCCCTGGAAATCTGTGAGTTGCTTCTCACTACAATTCACCCCTGACCATTCTTCCTTGGACAGAATGATTTCAGTTTCCTGATTTTTCAGTTATCTCAACGTTATTGGTCATCTTGGTGTTCAGATCTAGGGCAGCAGTTCTCAGTGTGTGGCGACTGGGCTAGCAGCATCAGCAGCTCCTGAGATCTTGTTAGAAATGCAGATTCTCAGGCCACACTCTGGAGCTATGGAGTTGGCCCCTCCGGGTATGGGTCTGGCCTTCTGTATTTTAACATATCTGTGTTAGTCAGCTTTCTGTTACTGTAACAAATATCTAAAACAATCAAACCTTACAGAGAGCAAAACTTTATTTTGGCTCACAGTTTTGGAGATTTCACTCCATGATCAGTTGCCTCTGCTCCATTGTTTCCGGGCCTGTGGCCAAGCAGCATGTCATGGTGTTGGGTGCACAGTGGAGCAAAATTTCTTGACTTATGGCTGGGAAATGAAAGAAGAGCCAAGAGCTGAGGTGCCTTCAATCACAACAAGACTTTAATGCATAGGACTTTGGGAAACATTCCAGATCCAAACTGAAAGTGATTCTGGTGCCTGCCGAATTTTGAGAACTGCTAGTCTAGATCCAGCTTAAAGAGAAAAGGGATTTGCAGTTGCAGCATGAGCCTAGCCTTTGTAAGCAGCTAAACGAGGCTTCCCTTAGCCAAGACCTGGGCCACTCTCCTATCTCCTGCATGTGGCCACTCCTGAGATGGGTTTCTGCTCCAGGATGAAGGCTATCAGAGGCTCCATAAATGGGACAAAATTTGATCTCAGTATCAGAAAGTCGGTGTTTCTGGCCCTGACTTTTCCTTTCTTTTTCTTGTCTCACTGCCAGGGAGTTTCTTCTTTCAAATTATTGGTCTAATTGTTGATCAGCTGCCTTGTCTGTCTTTATATCCAATGGCAAACTAGCTAGCACCGTATGCTACTTCCCAAGAATTCAGAAGTCAATGCTTCTAAACCTGATTGTATTTCCTCACTCCACACGATTAACACCTGCCCAATCCTCTTTCATTTGACTTAACTTCCTCTAAGGACATAGAGAGGGATTCTCTAGACAGAGTCTGGATTCATGCTTATCCTCTAATTTGAGCTTTGTCTGTCTTCTACTCACAAGCTAACTCAGATAATTTAGCCAAAAAAGAACAGGGAACAAATAAATAGATTCTAACTTGGTGATATGGCTTAAGTGGTAGACCACTTACTTAGCAAGCACAAAGCCCTGAGTTCGATCCCCAGCACCAATTAAAAAAAAAAAAACTTCTATTAAATACAGGAGCTTAATATCTGACAAAGGAGATCATTAAATAGTTGGAAAGTCAATGAAGAATTCAGTGGTATGGGCCTAAGAGGCTGTAGAACAAAACATAGTTAGACCTCTATCTTCAAAAATAAATTATAGACGGAGTAACTGTTTATATGTTAAAAAATAAAAATAAAGATCTTATGATTTGGGAGACATAAACCATGACCTATACTTTGGGAGGAACTTTTTAAGAGAGCTTGGGAATTCAAAAGCTTAAAAGAAAAGAAAGACATTTTAACCAAATAATTAAACTTTTGAGTGATAAAAGAGATGGTAAATCAAGTAAACAGACCTGTGAGCTTTCTGTCAGGGAATGCTAGGGCACAGTCGCAGTGGACAGTATGGCAAATTGCAGAGCTTGCTCTAGCAGGTGGGTTCTCACTGGGCACAGGCATGAACACAGTGTGGCCGGGTCTTCTGGCCTCTCCATTCTCTCAAGCCAGGCCTGCTGACTCATGCCTGTAATCCTCGCACTCTGGGAGGTTGAGGCAGGAGGGCTGCAAGTTCAAGCCCAGCCTTTGCAAGATCCTGTCACTAATAAATAAATAAATGAACTGGAAAAAAATAAAAAGGGACTGAGGATGTAGCCCCGTGTTTCAGCGTACACACAAAACAAAAAATAGAAAAACAAAACATCAAAACCCAAAAAACCTCTTAAACTGTAACTCAGAAATTTTGTAAGCCTTACCTGATTTGACTACTGCATCCAAAATGAAAACTACCATCTCCTCTTCAAAAAGAACATTATTCTGCCCACTCTTTTACACACACACACACACACACACACACACACACACACACACACACAATTGGCCAGCTCCCTCCCTCCCTCTGTTCAACCAGTCACCTGGCTCTGTCCCATCTCTTCTCTGTGTTGTTCCCTGTTCCTTCTCTTCTGTTGTCCTCATCTGCAGCTGCGTCCCAGGGATGCAGAACTGCTCGCATGGATATTTGGTAGTAGCTTCCCATTCTCCCTTTTCATTCTATCCCATTCGTCATGCCAGAGTCCTATTCCTAAGGAGCAGATCTCTGCAGCCAGCATCTGGCCAGCAACCTGCAGTTCTTCCCCAGTACTGAGCGACTGAAGAGTGAATGCCCACCCTGGCTGCCAGCTCCTTCAGACGATGCCATCTTGCCAGCTTCTCACACACTGGAAAGCACCATGCTGAGGGGTCTCTGACCACTGCCAGCCCCTCACTCTCTCACCTTTGCTCTTGCTACTTCCTTCATCTGGAGCCTCCTATCTCCCTTCCTATCTCCAGTGACAACCCCCAAACTTGTCCCTGATCCCAACTGAAATATCTCTATTTCAGGACTTCATAATATTCACCCAATTCTCTTTAATACATGCTGTTATTATTCTTTTTTTCGTGCTGTTATTTTTGATACCCAGCATCCATTTATCCTCTCTGCTCTTTATAGCACCTACATTTCCTCCTGGTGCCTCTCTCTTCGTTGTCCCATCTGGCTTAGTCTCTTCGTGCTGTACAACAACATACCACAGATACAGTATATGCGTACACAACAGAAATGCATTTCTCATTGTTCTTAAAGCTGGCAAGTCCAAGATCAAGGCACCAGCAGATTCAGTGTCTGGTGAGGGCTGTTCTCTGCTTCCTGGATGGCGCCATTTCCTGCGTCCTCTGGGAGGGTTAAATGCTGCGTCCTCATGTGGCAGAAGTGTTAATCCCATGTGTGACAACTCTGCCTTCCTAACTGAGTCACCTTGTAATGTGCCTCTTGTCTCAGCCTCCTAAGTAGCTGGTCTGTGCCCTTTTAAGGTCCCCAACCTGAGTTGGTTACATTTTAACATAAGAGTTTTGGAGTATGCATCCAGACCATAGATCTAGGGGCCGCAGGATGAGTTGACTTTCCCCCCATTTGTTCTCAGGTCGTGGGACTGCCCTGGCCAATTGGAGTATCTTGCTCCCCTGGCCACATGGCTGGTCCCAAAATGGGCCTGGGAGCCAGAGTCATGAAACACACTGAAATCACTGAGAAAGAGGTACTGGTCCTTCTCCACCAAATTAAAACTACCATCATGGAAGGCAAAGCAGAGAGATGGAGAAAAATTCTGCCCTCGTTATGGTTTCAGTCCCTGAATCAGGCACTGACTGTATACGTACATACGTATGTATGTATGTATGTGTATGTATTTCTTGAGGCAGGGTCTCACTATGTAGCTCAGGCTGGCCTTGAACTCACAGCAAGCCTCTTCTCTCAGCCTCCAGAGTTGCTGGGATTACAGGCTTGCCCCACCCTGCCCAGCCTGACTTTGTATTTAAATGGCCCTGTACATTTCCATTTTTGCTGGAGTCAGTTTGACGTAGGCTTCCTGAATTTGCTATCTGAAATACATATTTCCTCTTCATCTCCTTTATTACCCTAGGAGTTCCTTGGTGATAGGGATCATCTTGTTGATCTCTGTGGCAGTTATAAAATATCTCACTCAAAAGGTTCTCAATACATATTTTGATTGAATTAGTCAATTACTAATATCTCTTTCCAGAACTATTTCTCCTCTTTCCTCCTCCCTTCTTCTCTTCTTCCTCTTCCTCTTCTTTTGTGGTATTGGGAATTGAACCCAGGGTCTTCAAACTGAGCTATATCCCAGCCCTTTATAAATTTTTAAATTTTGAAACAGAGTCTGTTAGGTTGCTAACTTGCCTGGGATGGGTTTAAACTTGCAATCTTGCCTCCGCCTCCCAGAGTGCTGGTGTTACAGGCATATGTCACCACATCCACATCCAGCTCCTGTTCTTGTTCTGCACCTGCACGGCCCCCACTCTGTCTCTTTCTCTCCCCTTCCCTCCTGCCTCTCTCCCTCTGGTTTTCTTGTCCTCGTTTTACTGCATTTAATGCACATACTACATAGGGATTTAATGGAAACCAATACAGTACTCACTGTCTAAAGCACCAAAGCTTATAAATTAAAAAACCTCTAGAATTTTCTGGGGACTTCCTCAACTTTCTCTGTAAGTGTTCATGTCAGTACCATTAAGCACATTTGCGTTATTGTGCTGCTGTCACCACTGTCCATCTCAGGAACTCTTTTTTTTTATTTTTTCTTTAATGCTGTGAAACTGAAATTCTTTACTGATTCAACAATGACTCCTTATCCATCCTTCAACTCCCATCCTTCAACTCCCGGGCCCAAACTACCATTCATTCTCTCTCTCTGAATTAGACTACTTTAGGTCCCTTATCTAAGTGGAATTATATAATACTGTAGTTGTTGTTTTGTGACTGGCTGATTTCACTTAGCATGATGTCCTACATCCATGATGTAGCATGTGTCAGAATTTCCTTCCTTTCTAAGCCTGAAGAGTATTTCATGATGCATGTGTGCTACATTTTGTTTATCCATTCATCCATGGATGGATCCCTTCCATCTGGATGCCATTTTGAATAGTGTTGCTATGAACATGGAGCTATAAATGTTTCCTTGTAGGTGCAAAGGTATTTTATGTGTTCATAAGTGTTAGTTTTGGTAAGGCAATGTGTGCTGGCACCAGCGTCTCCGTATTAAAACTAATTTTAGCAGAGAGATTCTGACCTGATCTGCATATTCAAAGGAGCTGGCTCTATACTGAACACATAGGTGGCTGGAAATACCGTTCTTTATGTTTGGCAGCTAGTCTTCAAAATCAAACCTTTAGGCCACTTCTGCATATTCACTCAGAAACAGCTTCAGTAAAAATATGTCATTTTGTGAATGTCATTGTAATTAGGGGTATAGAAACATAATGTGGAGGTCTGGGACTGGCCTACTCATTCAATGTGAGGACAGAGGCAAAAAGCCAGGTCAGTAAAACGAAAATAGAGCCTTTATTTTGCATTAGTTACCTATATAAAAATGGTCCAAGGGGTTCTTTGGCTTTAATCGTTTAGATAAATGCTCTCCTTTATCTATTCTGGAGAACATGGAGCTGGTTTTAATTAAGTTTCTTTCAAAATCTTGCCTGATTTTTATTGTATAAATTTTTTAGTCAACATGTAGTTTGTCTTATTTCATTTAGGGTCTGAGCCCATAAATGCTTAATGTAGGAAAACAAATATATTGTAGATAAATAATGTGAAAGACTGAAATGGACCATAATATTATTTGATATCATCAACTCTTCAAACAAGATTTTGTTTAGTGGATGCTTTTGGGACAAATGATTTGATGGGAGCTCTCGACTTTTGTTTCTTTGAGATATTTTACAACTCTATAAATGTTAGAAAACTGATAATAGTCAAATGATTATATCTGTAGAAATCAAAATATTCAGATGAAATATTATTATTACCCTGTAGGAAGTGTCCAGTTTAGCTAGTTTTTGCCTCTATTTGTAGATTCAACTCTCCTTATCAAACTGTCTATAAGGTACCTCAATCTTTTTCTTACTCAGTTGTAATATCTTACTGGTCCTTTCATTATTTACTAAGTTAAAAACATCTTTATGCTTGTTTATTACCTTTATGAAAGTGATGATTACATCTTTTAAAAATAATTTGTTTTCACAAAACAAAAATTAAAAACTTATATGGAAAAACTTCTATCAACAGCACCCAACATACGGATTTCTTACAATATTTTTGCGATATTTTTGTGAGCATAGAATTTGGAAATAGCTGGATTTGGAGCCAGAGAAATGTTAATACACTAAGTCAATTTTTATTGTAGAAAGTTAGATTGAAATCTTGCTGGGAAAATGTTGCTCTTTGGTCTAAAATCCACAATTTGTTATGTACTATAAAATGATTAGTTAAGAACCACATACGTTGCGATAAAATACAACATTGAAGTGGAAATGTGAAAACACAAGGCATGTGAAATCAAAATCTTATATATGTAGACTGGGAAACAGAAAGTTGGGTTAATCTCCTGTAAAGTTAATGACTGAGAATGGTTATTAAAGAGAATTCAAGCTATAATCTTGCCCTTTCCTCATTAAAGACATTCATATACAGACTGTCCCAATTTACCCTGGTTTGACTTACAATTTTCCAGCCCTATGATAGGGTGAAAGCCATGTACATTCAGCAGAAACCATATTTACATCTTGACTTTTGAACTTTCCCTGGGATGGATAGCAGAATATGTTGGGATTTTCTCCCGTGATGCAAAAGTGATATACATTCAGTATTAACCACAAGTATTAGTTACTTTTCTCTCATTGCTGAGACAAAATATCTGACACCCAAAGTTAGGGGAAGAAAGGTTTATTTGGTTTACAGCTCGTAGAGGTTTCAGTCCACAATCAGCTGGATCCAAGGCAGGGTGGCCTGGCAGACAGGCAGAAGGCAGCAAGGTAAGCAAGGGGATAAGCGAGGGGGTAAGCAAGGGAGTAAACAAGGTTCTTTCTGTCCCTTCTATCTTATCCAGGCTACCTGGCCTTAGGGTGGGTAGCACTCCCACCTTTAACCCTAATACCCTTAATCCTAGCATTGCATCCTTGATCCCAGCAGAACTATGCCAAACCAATCAGTGGACTAATTTAGTAATCACACATTCACGATCCAGCCCCACCTGTGATCACATGAGGCTTTGAAGGGACATCTAGACACAAACCATAACACCACATTATGAGTTTTGAATTTGAATCTTTTCTTGGATAGCAGAATATGACAGGATCGTCCCTGGTGGTGCTGAGCAGCTGCAGCTCCCAGCTGGCTGCAAGGTCCTGGGTAAACACGGCATCCTGGGCTTGCTAAACTGTGATGTTTAGTAAATTAGGTGCAGCAAATGTACTTTTGGCTTTATATTTTCAACGTACCAAGGGTGTGTTGGAACTTAACCCCATCATAAATTGAGTAATTAGACTCACCCTTCAACCTCAGCCTTTGTGGTCGTGACCTGCATCAGTTGAGATTCCTTTTAGCAGCATCAACGGAACCCTGATGGGGGTGGTAAATGCAAGGAAGGGCTTCTTTTTCTGATGTCAGCAGAAGTCTGCTGATAGGTGACCCATGCAGGTATCATGGTCCGTGTTGTTGTCGTCACAGACCTCCTTGTCCTTGTCCCTTTCTGCTCTGCCACCCTTAGCACATGCTGTCCTCATGCTTCAAAAACAACAACATCTGTAGGCACCACATTCGTGCTCCAGGCAGAAAAAGGGGCCAGATATGCTTGCTCCTTTAGTTTGATTCTTCATATAAGAAAACAATGGCCTTCCCAGAAGCCACACCCAAAGTACTTCTGCTTACATCTCATTAGCTAGAATGGCTTGCACATTGGCTAGGATGGTGTCTAAATTACTTTTCTCATTGCTGAAACAAAATACCCACAGCCAAAGTTAAAGGAGGAAAGGTTTATTTTGGCTCATAGTTTGTAGAAGTTTCAGTCCATAGTTGGCTGACTCCAAGGCAGGATGGCATGGCAGAGGGCATCAAGGAGGAAAAACAGTCAATGGCAAAACAGGGTAGGCAGATGGAAGGAAGCAGCAAGTAAAGACAGCAGCAGCAGCTGCTGCAGCAGCTACTTTCCGTCCCTTTATATTCTATGCGATCGATTAGTCCACCAATGGAGCACCCTTAATCCCAGCGTCATACCCTTTACCTCAGCATCACACACTCTAGATCCAGCTACCTCTGAAAAACCCCACCTATGACCGAATGAGACTTTGGGGGGACATCTAGATACAAGCCATAACAGATGGGTCACACATCCTCACCCACCTAGCACCAAGACTGGGAGATTCAGACTGGTAGATGGGTACATGGCTACTTCTAATACATTCATGGCTTTGTTGGTAAGAAAGAAGAGATGCAAGAGGGATATGAGATGCAGGTTATTTACCTGAATCAGGTAAATAATAGTACTGTTTTCTAGGTAGAAGCGCTGTCCATAGATAATGCCAAGCCACAGAAAATGCTCTGAAAACTGAGAATCAAATGTCTTGTCTATCACTGGTCAGCTCTGTGACCAGGGGTTGTATTCTTCCTATCTCTCAGCCTTTGTTTTCCGGAAGTGTTGAATTAGCTATAAAATTTTCTTTTTACCTACTTTCCAACTTCTTAGGGTAGAATTTTGATTATATTGATTCCTGTGGAAGTCCACAATTATGCTATAAAAATTATCAAAATTTGAATGAAGAATAAATCTGGTGGAATTTTATGTGGGAAAATGAGCTAAGTGTCATAGATGCCTATGTTAGAGTTCCAAAAACTATACAGATTAAAAAAAAATTGTGATGACATAGAAGCAGGATCCCTTTTAGGAAAAATTAAGACATTAATAAAAGTGTTGTTAGGGGCCTGTGGGAAGTAGAAATAATGGTCACCCAAAGATTTCCATGTCCTAATCCCTGGAACCTGTGAATATGTTATGTTACCTGGAAATAGGGACCTTGCCAGTGTAATTTACAATTAAGGATGTTCCCTTTGGATTGTGTGAGCAAGCTCAATGTAAGGAATAGGGTTCTAGAAGGTGAGGGGAGGTGGAAGAAGAGGACAGAGTTGTGTGACCTCTTGGCCCTCTGTTGAAAAGGGCCTTGTATGAAGAGGACTTGGCCCTTTGTTGGCTGGCTTTGAAGCTGGAGGAAGAGGCCACAGGCCAAGGAGTATGGCAGCCTCTGGAAACTGGAAAAAGGGAGCAAATGGTTTTCCCTGAAGTTTGTGGAGAAGAATGAAGCCCTCATGACACCTTGGTTCTAGTTCAGTGAGACACACCTTGAGCTTCTGAACTACCGAGCTGTGAGAAAATAAATCTGTATCGCTTGAAGCCAAGTTTGGGCTCCTTGTGATGGGAACTACAGGAAACTCAGGAGGACTCGCTCTTCCCTACTCAATTTTCCCTCCGGTCCTCAAGGCCACACACCGAAGCTTAGAAAGGCTGTACGCCAAAGCTTCAAAACTCATTTTGAAGACATTATTGATATGCTCCCGTAAAACCGAACCATTTGCATCCTGTAATGAAGACAGGAGAAGCAGTTGCCATTTCGAGAGCTGATTTTGACAGCAGAAAGCATCCGCTAATCATTGCAGGTTGAAGAGGATTCAGAGCCAGGTCAGATCACGACAGAGCGCAGCGTCACTGAGTGACAGCCACGGAGCTCAGGTTCACTGCCAGTGTCTAAGACTCAGTGCTCACCTTCTCTTCCAAGATGTCCCTTTGCTTTGTTGGGTTCCGAGAGTCTCCCTCAGTGTTCCATAACAGCACAGGCAAAATTCTGCCTGGTCAGACTGCTGGTGCAGGAATGCCAGGAGCTGTCTTGACGGTATCTGCCAGAGTCACTGAGGCCTGGACGGTGCTATGTGAATACACCCGAGACATGGGGCACTCGGGGATGCTGCGTGCCCTGCCGTAAGTGTGCTCTGCCAGTCGCCATCCTCTTTGTTTGCATCTCAGGGCTGAGGACCCTTGCTCCTCCCAATAGACCAAGTCCCGCTGCTTTAAAGTGCTAAGAATCAATAACCCGTCTCCCCCAGCTGCTCTCAATGGAGTCTAATTGTCGCATATGGTGCATGTGCGGAAACTGGTGCATAAATACCCCAGTCCTGGAGCCTGAGGCTGCTGCTGCGTGCTGCTGCTTAGTACTGTCTTCCTGCAGGACTCAGCCTCAGTCTCCCCTCACAGACTTGCCTTACTATCTGTGCACCACACGCTCAGGACTTTGGATTCTTTGTCCCCTGGCTACTGCACCCAAACAGGCTGTACATTTCCTGCTAGTCAGTACTTCAAAAGGAGAAATTCATGTCCATGGTAAAAAGCCAACCAGTGCAAGAAGGTGTAGAATGACCAGGAAGTGTCCTCATTAAACTCTTTTTTTCTAGCTATTATGAACAATGTTGCTATTCATGTACAAAACTTCGTATGGATGTATGTTTTCTTTTTTATTATAAATATATGTGATACCCTGTGGATATATTAATTGTAGGGAATTAGTATATATACATATAATGTCCTGATCTTTTTACTTCCCCCAACCCCAGGTCCCTTCTCCTCTACACGAAGTCTACCTCTCTCTTTCCTATCATCTATCTTTTATTTTTTTCTTTAAATTATACTTTGGGTTTTTCATATAAGAGAAACCATGCCACGCAGTATTTAACCTTCTGTGTCTGACTTATTTCACTCATCATTATGGTCTCTGAATTCATCTGTTTTCCTACAAATGACTCCAATTTATCCTTCTTTATGGCCAAACAGTACTCCACTGTGTCTGTATGCCATATTTTCTTTATCCGTTCATCCATTGATGAGCCTATAGGTTCCTTCCAAGAGTTAGCCACTGTGAGTCGTGCAAGCATGGTATGCATGTATCACTGTAATATGATGCCTTTAACCTTCTCCAGAGGGAGGGATCATTTTGGGATTTTGTTAAGATAATTTTATATATAACTAAGTCTATATGTGTGTATATGCGCCATTCTCTGTATCAAAGGCAGCATATCAAACTACTGCTGTACCACCAACTTTTTCAAATTTTAAAAATACCTTTCCATATCAATATTTTATTTTTAATTGCTTTACATTATCATTTATCAGCCAAGATTGAAGATAGGAAGAAGTGTGAGCTAAACCACAGCTTAACACCCACCCATTTGTTTTCAGACCCTAAATGTCTTACTTCTTACCATCTTTTTAGCCCGGCCCAGCGCTATTATTGCCCAACCTGGCTGATTTGAGCAGGAGATGGAACTCGGTAGGTGCGACTACAAGCAAGATTGTAACGTTGACGATGCTGACTGCAATACTTTGGGTTTTTGCCTCATAGCACAACTTGTCATACACATTCCTTTACTCTGACTTTTCACGACTCAGAAGTTAAAATTATTTTTTAAAAAAGAAGTTAATATTATTATTTTTATTTTTTGGTGCTGGGGATTGAACCCAGGCCTCTCACATGCTTGGCAAATTCTCTGCCACCGAGCTCTATCCCGCCCCATTATTTAATTATTATTTAATATTAACTCTGTCTAGTTCATCTCTTAATTATAGCTGTTCCGATGCTTTATTGATGAAACTGTTTTTAGTAGAGGAAGAGCATCCTGTAAAAGGAACATGAACCCCCGCATGTCTGAGTCAAGTCTTCAGAAAAGCATGTCTGAGCAAATCTGGAGTAAAGGAGAAGTTACTTGGAGAAGTCCCCCCAACTCATCATTCCCTGGGCCACTTTTTTGTGGTTTCCTCTCAGCAATACTTTAAAAGTTCTTTCATCCTACTATAAACCCTCCCTTTTATAATGTCTGCATTAAAGGCACAAGAAACCAAATTCCCTCCAGAAGTGACGTTGGGGGGCTCTGTCTTCTGTAGTACAGAAGACCCTGAGGTCTCTTGCTCTGATCTGATTTGCAAGTTGTTCCAGATGTCTATCTGCAGCAATAGTCCTTTTAATTAATTGTTGAGACAGTGCAGTCTGCTCACACAAATTTTTTTCCACTCAGAGGACGCAGACTGTGGCAGGTGACTCGCAGGGCAGATGTGGTTAACCAGCATCGGGCAGAAACGGGAGGACTTGTGTCTATTGGACTTCCAGCTCCCCTTCCTGAAGACTCGGTCTTGCGCTTGGTGTGATTGTCTCTTGAATATCTTTTAATAGTTTTCTAGATTTTAAAATGATTACAGGGCAGATGATTTTTTTTTTTCCTCCTTAGCAGTGGACTTCTCATTGAATCAAAGAACCTAGGGAGATTCTTTGGACAATTATAAAAGAGAAAAATGAGGACCCTAGAAGTTACAACTGCAACCTTCAAAGAATTTGGGGTTTTTTTTTTCAAGACCAAATTAAAAGGCTGTGACTTAAATGCATGAACATATAGGGGGTCATTACTATACTTTCTCGGAAGGATGGGTATTTGGTTGGTCCAAATTCATTCTGAGTATATATACAGCAAGTATCATGAAATCAAGGCCTTTATTACAGCAAGTCTATTAAAGGGGGGTTATTTTAGGTAGGTGGGTTTTCTTTGTTGGAGGGAAAGCCTCTGGAAATAATTTCGTGGTCTAAATCAATGCCCTAACTAGTCCAACTTTGTCTTGAGATCAGGGACTAGGGTGGAGGGAATAGCAAGCTTTTACGATGTACTTCATTGTACAATTACCAGCCATTTCAGGAAATTCCTTTCCAACTTCAGATAACAGCTACTTTGTGCCCCGCAGCACTAGGAAGACCCTCTTCTAATTGTGTTCAAGCTCGGGTGGTTCAGCCTGCTTTTCGTCCTACGCCGGGGAGATTCATTAAACCTTCTTTCTCACTGAGCCCTGGGACACGTGAAATGTTCATTTGGAGGTTTCAGTCAAAGGCTTGTAGAGCTCTCTGCTCCCCTGCACAAAGTCGTCCTGTATTTGGTCAACTGACTGTTGAATAATTGGCACAGCTTTCGATGCCAACGTGAAAGAACCAGCAAAGGCACAGAGTGCAGCACCCGAGAGTCAGGAAGGACACGTTGATTTTGCACGAACTCCACTGTGTGTGGAATGGGGGGGCCTGTGTGCCTTTATTGAGGGGCAGGGAGAGTCTATCCAGTACAGAGTTGTGATTCAAAACCGAGACTCCGAAGTCTGATATATCACGCTGTGTGCTAGTGCACGACCTCAGAGGAGCTAGTTATCCTCGCATTTTAGCTGTAAGAACCTTATAACAATGCCTACTTCAAAGGGCTGTCGTACGTTGGAAAATGAAATCATAAATGGGGAAGGCTGTGCCCAGAGTGAGCACCCCATAAATTGGAATTATTTTTGTATACTCATTCTCGTGCCAGATACTATTGGTGCCTACCCAAGACCTTTCCCTACACCTTCAGAACACACCACCCAACTTCAGCTGTCAGCATCTGCGCCTCTTTGCCGAGAGCATTCTCTGACCGTCACACAGCAGGCTGGAAAAGCTAGGGAAGGAACAGTTCTGGAAGCAGCTTTCAGGGAAAACCTGGGTGGTTTGTAAATGCCCCAGCTCTCCTGCCTCGTGACTGGCATAACTCTGACTCTGGTGCCCCAATATCCCCAGTGGGACTGAGCTCCTGTTACCCACAGGACGGCTTTGTGATAATGTGCCTTTACCAACTGCTTTCCCTTCTTCTTCTCTCTTCCCTACTGAATTTTCCTACTTTCTACTCTCAAATCAACAGCTACTTGCACTCAGAAGCATCCTTGGGGTCTGTTCTGGGGAAACCTACCTTAAAATAATCACTTGACCACAAGAAAAGACTTTTTCTTATGAATGTTGAACTCGGATGTGTCTTTTCATGTGGATCCTGTTCCTGACATTACTACAAGGAATCTAGCTGCAAGCAAGATGAGAGGCCTTTTAACCAACTGAATCCTACGAGGTATTTTTCTCAATCAGTACAGTGGGTCTGAAGACCACCTGCTCACAAACTGCTGCGATAAAAAGATTTAATGTTGTTCACACAGATTTCTTCTGCAGTGGGAATTCCAGATGTGCTACTCGCCTTTCTTCACCTTTCAACAACAGAAGACTCTGTTGTTATCTAGAGTTAATCTTAGAAGGTGGTGTGAAAACATTGAAACTCTTTAAACATAAATCTCTCTCTTTGGAAGAAAATCAGGAACAATAATATCTATAAACATTGGAGGTTCAATCTCTTGGCTTGTTTTAAATTGGATGTTTCTTACCTAGTTTTGAAAAAAGAAGAAATATTTAATGAAAGGTTTGAAACTGGCAATTATTTAAAGAACATTTATTACTATCGGGTGGCAAGTATTTGAGCTTGTGTCTTGGCAACAAGATCAATAAGACCTTCTCTCTGTGTATGATTGAGGATGGAGCTGGGGAAAATACAGTCATAGGTTATATAAAAGATACTTAAAAAGCTCTCCTTGGCCTTTTGAAGTTCAATATCCTGAATAACTTTCTGTTACATGTGGATCGCTCAAAGGAATACGTCAAAAACATCTTTTTGCTCTATCACAGAGTGTCCATGTTATGTGTCAAGGTGTGTGTCGGGCTTGGATTTGCCAGTCCTCATTGATTCCTTCTTTTAGGAGAAGTGTGTCTGCAGGAACAGACTCACTAGAATTTTTACAGCAGTATCAGTCTAGTTTTTCAATTCAACATAAACAGAATGAAAATGAAATAGCTAACTGCCCTGTCAAAGAGTATAAATGGGCATACCTTGCTTAATCTTGGGTGATAACCAAGAGGTGGGAGCAAATACATAGCGTTATTTCTTGGAGGTTGTTTTGGTTGATAATTCCAAAGTCCTGGGAAACAGACATTATGGGGTAACTGCGCGCACATATTCATTCTTTACTTCAACAAATATTTATTGAATCCCTCTGTGCCAGGCACAGAGTTAGGCATCAGAATACAATAATGATCACAAAACAGATACAGGGTCAGGGTCCAGGGGGAAGGAAACAGATTCTGTTTGTTTGATTACACAAATGAGTGTCTATGAGAAAGAATGTGCATACTTGTCAAGTGAGATCCTGTGTTCTGAAGGATAGCAGTACAGTTCCACAAATTCACCTGTTAGTGTTGTCTATCCTGGAGGGGATGGTCAGCCTGAGATATGGAGAGTGGAGTACACTAAGACAGGTTGGCTTGGGCTTGGGGGTGCTGAGGGGAAGACTGATTCAGTGGAAGAAATGGCCAGTGCAAAAACCCTGAGATTGGAGGAAGACAGCATACATGAGGACCTGAAGGAAGGTCAAGAACAGAGAGAACAGAAGAAAGTGGGGCCATATGAAGCTGGAGAGAGAAGTGGAGGCCCTATGTGAAGGCTTTGTGGACCATTTAGGGAGATCTGCTTTTAGCCTATCTTTCACAGGAAGCCCATCAAGGACTTCGTATGGAAGGAAAACATGATCAGGTTTGCATTCTGAAAAAAAACAAAAGCCCCTCAAAAACCAGAAAACAAAATCAAGACTGGCTTCTGGAGGGGCAGCAAGGATAAGGGGGAAGGGGGGATAATTAGTAAACTATTGTAGCAGTCCAGGGAAAAGATGGCATTTCCTTGGACGAGAGAGGGAAAGTGGCTAGATTCCAGAGGTATGTATGATGTCAGACCGACAGAGCTTGGGGATGGTGTAGCTCTGGAAAGTGAGGGAGAAGGACTTGTCAGGAATAATTCAGAGTTTTCTGACCCACGTCTCTGCAAGGAGGGTGGTATTATTCACCAACAGTCGGGGGGAGGGGCATGTTTGCCTGTTGGTAAAATTATTTCAAAATGTCTTTGAATTATCCACATGGAGATGTCGAGGAGGCACTAGAACCAGGATATGGAGACCAAGATATGACCTTTTATTGTTATGTAATTTGTTCTTTCCAGGTTTTAAAAAAATGACTGAAATAATCAGACTGTGTGTTTGCATGTGGTTGGGCAGCTTTCTCATCCTTTTACAATATCCATTAAGCTCATAAAAATCAGTCAAAAATGTGTAAAGTGGACTTTCCTCTCTACTGTAGATTTTTAAAATTATCTTCTTTTTTCCTATAGCTCTGGAAATAATTGCATGAAGGTAAGTTCTGAAATTCTGATGTAACCAATTGGGCATTGCTTTGTAATTTTCTAAAATGAGCGCACATTGATTATATGGAGTCGATTTCATTGTGGCATTTTCATACATATATAGCACACCGTGAGCATATCCAACCCCTCATTACCCTCCCGACGCCCTCCCCTGATCACCTTCCTAATAGTCTGGCTTCTCCTTTCGCCTTGTCTTTTTTTCTTTCCCTAGAATCCACATATGAGAGCAAATGTGCTATACTTGTCTGTCTGAGTCTGGCTGATTCTGTTTAACGTTGTAATTTCTAGTTCTATCCATTTTCCTTCAAATGACATGATTTTCATTAAACTTGAACCATAGAGAGTTGGCGTTTGCTGCTGGCAGTGATGGCGGTGAACATACCTAAGAAGTTATCTATTTGTATGCCATTGTGTGTGCTCTGACCATTTCTTTTTCTCATTCTATGTGTCTACCTGAACAATTCGTTTCTTTTCTTGGGGGGGGCAGTCTGAGACAGGATCTCACTATGTAATTCAGGCTGCCCTTGAACTTACTATGTAGCCCAGGCTGGCCTTGAACTCATGGAAATCCTCCTGCTTTAGCCTCTAGAGTGCTGGGATTACAGGCCTATGCCACCATGCCCTGTTATATCTGAACCATTTCTTTCACTCATACAGTTTTAATGACTCTATCTAACAGATATTTATAGTGTTTATGGTTCTAGGTACTAGCAGTGAATAAAATACATAAAAACAAAAGCATACATCTTTATAATGCTTGAGTAGGTGGATTATTCCCAAGTCATGTTTAGCTTAGACCTCTCTTCAGAGGCTTAGATTCACACATTTACATTTAACCATTCCTTGGGACCCTCAGACTCTAGATATTTAAAGTCAAACTCCTGTTCCTTTCATTCTAGGTCAGCTCTTCTGAGGTCAGTCTATCCAACTATCTGTGCATGTGTCCATCTATCCATCCCAGTTGCCCAATCCGGAGACTCTGGAACTGTTACCAGTTTGGGGCTCTTGTCCAGGTTCTTAATGTCCTGAACAAAGAATTGAGGCACAGCAAGATCAAAGCTTTCTTTGAAAACAGAAGGACACTCCAGGGGGCAGTGGACCAGACAGAAGAGCACAGGTGGCAAGGAAGCTTGGTGCTGAGGGTTTTAAACATTAGGACTGGAGTGGCACCAAGCCGTTGGTCTGAGGTTTGATTCCTGCTGATGAGGTACTTGTCTTACTCCCTCCATTGGGCAGTAAAGTTTTCAAGCTTTTTTTTTTTTTTTTTTTTTTTTGATGACGAGGATTGAACTCAGGACCTTGTGCTTGCAAGGCATGCACTGTAACGACTGAGCTAAATCCCCAGCCCCAAGTTTTTGAGCTTTTATGGTCCTTTGAAGAATTGTTACACTGTCCAAAGCCCATGGGGTGGAGGTGTCAAATCTGCATAGTCAATGACATGATAATTAGGGTTGAAGTCACCCAAAGGTTGCTGAAGACCCCTACAAGGATGCTTAGGACCTCAGTATATATGGTTACCTGGTTACTTTCTCCCATTGTGTTTACACCTGGGCATTCTTATCCTGGGCTAATGTTTAACTCAGAAGATGAATCCAGTCCTAGAAAGTGGGCTCCGAGTTGGGCCCTCTCCCCTTTCACCAGCCATTTCCTTAGTTGCCTTCTGCCTCCTACTTAATTTCTCCCTTCCCCTCACCCCTAAGTGTATCAGTAACTCAGTCCTCCTGTTGCTTCTAAAAAAGGTCTCACATTTATCCTCTCACCTAATTCCCAAATGTTGCTGCTCGATGAGGTTAATTCTCACAATCTGCTGCCTGCAATACTATGAGAAACACCGTATTGTTCTCCTCAGTCTTGTAGCATCTCCTGTAAATCTTTCCTTCACAAAGTTGCCAGAACAACAGGTTGGCAACACAAACCTGGCCGTGTTACTCTTCAGTGAGGCTGAGCTCCTGGACATGCCACCCAAAGCCCTCTGCTGTAGTTTGGATCTGGAATGGGCCCCAAAAGCTGGTGTGTTAAAGGCTTTGTTCTCAGCCTGGAGATGTTGGGAGGTGGTGGAAATTTTAAGAAGTCGGGTCTAGTGGGTGGTCTTCAGGTCATTGGGGGTTGTACCCTCAAAGGGGTTGGAGGACCCCAACTGCTGCTTCTTCTTCCTCTTTTTCATTTCCCAGCCGTGAGTTAAATTTTGCTTCTCCATGTGCTCCCTGCTATGCTCCTTGGCTACAAGCCCAAAACATGTGTGTGTTGGGGGTTGATCATGGACCGAAGCCCCCAAAACCACAAGCCAAAATAAACCTAAATAAGTTGATTATCTCAGGTGTTTGCTATTATGATGGGAAACTGACTGCCACACCCTCCGTGACTGTCTTCTCTCCACCTCTCCAGTTCCTCTCCTCCCATTCTACTCTCTGCTTCATATGTCACAGCAGAGTGGCACGCAGATATCGTTCCCCAAGCCAGGAAGCTCCCTCTCAGGACCCTTCACCCATCTCCACCCACTCCTGCTCCTTCTCTAAGACACAGCTCATGAGCCATAACTTCCACGAAACTTTTTCTCATTCTTTAACTCCCTCCACAGGAGTGGGTAGGTGGTTTAGAAAGCACTGGGTGATCATCCCTTTTACATGTTGCCTGGAGATTTCCTAATCTTAGCATTGGAATCATCTGTCTTCCTTGTACTTTGTGAGTAGGAACTGTGTCTTAGTGGCACGTATATTCTCAATTCCTACTACAATGTCTGCCACACAAAAGGTCAACAATTAATGCGTGTTGAACTGAGATGCTGAATATATACTATTTAGGAATACTTTTCTGTAGGAGGAATTTCAAGAACATTGTGTGTGATTTTTCTTTTCCTGTAAGCACAAGGACAATGCAGCAGAAGTCCTTTAATCCAAACTCTGCAGTTGGACAGGAGAGAAAGAGGAATAGGACTTTTTACAGAGGGTCTATTATCTTCAGGGGAAAAAGGATAAGATGTGAGACTCACTACAAAAATAGTTTGATGTCTATAAGTCCTTTCAATACACTGTAAAACTCTTTGAGAAAATGATCTTTTACAAATATGTCCAATGAAATCACAGCAAAAGCTGTTTCAAGTGAGGTGGTCACTTTTATTCTAGATTCTCGAAGCTTCTGTGTATAGACAGGCTAACACTGTGTCAAACTTGGATTTTTCTTTTGACAATGCTGTGTACACAATTGATTCTATCACCTAGTTATTTCCTGTCTTCAACTTATTTTCCTACAACAAAGGATGGAAAATATTCACGACTCACAACGTATGTATATTTGAAATAGTTCTTTCTGTAGTTTTTTTTTCCTACTTTGAAGAAATTGACTTTGATCTTCAATGTACCATGTTAAGGGCCTTTGAAGGCTGTACCTAATGGGGAAAACAAACAAGCCAAGAGCTGCTGTAACCTACGATGTTTGCCATGAGAACTGTGGGTCTCCCTGCCAGGCTGTCAGTCATCTGTCTCTGTGTGTGAAAGTCTCCATTTTGAATGCCATGTTTTGTATATGTGCCTTAGAAGTTTTGCTCACATATCTAAACACTAGCTTCTCAGTGTTCTTGCTGGTCGCTGCAAAATTCTTTCATCACTTAATGAGGGCGATTTTCCTTTTGTATTATTGAGCTTTGCTTGCTGAAGTTCTTAAACAGTTAAGGAAGACCTCCCCACAGACCAAAGAGGATCACTTGATCTCTTGATTGATTTAGTGAAGAATTCCCCCAATTTTCAGTTAGCTTGGGCAAACATGAAAGGTGTGTTGGGTGTTGTGCTGGGTGGCCCAGATCCCCCAGGGGACATTCCAAGCTGCCAGGAGTGTGGGCTGATGACAACTCAGCTGGGCCACTTTTGGGAATGGGCCTCATCTGAGAAACCTGCCCCTTTCTCGCCCCATTGTGAGAAGGGATGTTCACAAAAACTCAACCTGCTATCCTGACCTTGGGGCAACTTTGAAATGCCATCCCAGCCACAGGAATCCCCACAGCCCACCTTCTCCTTCTACAATCCTTTCATGGCCACTGTGAGTCCTCTCTCAGGCACCTCCCACCTACATATGTCAGCATGCCAGTGTCTTTCCTGGGACATAGGGAATTCAACAATGAAGCAGTCCAGGGGAAAGACTGGTATATTTGACAGGGTTCTCCAGAGAAACAGAACCAATAGGAACAATAGGATAGAGAGATATACTTAAAATAGGGAATTCGTTCTTGTAATTATGGAGCCTGAGAAGTTCCAGGATCTGTAGTCTGAAAGCTACAGATCGACAGGAGCAAATGTTAGTTCAAGTCCAAATCCAAAGGCTTGGGAGCCAGGAGAGCTGATGGTGTAAATTCTAGTCTGAATGCAGAAGTTCAGCCCGGCAGCTTGGAATCAGTCAGGCACAGAGATCCAGTTCTCCTCCGTCCTGCCTTTTGCTCCTGTCAGGCCTCTAGCTCATTGGATCAGGCCTGCCCACACTGGAAAGGGCTGGCTGCTTTACCTAGTCCATCAGTTCAAAAGAATCTCATGCTTACGAATATATCAGAATAATTTTAGTTAAATATCTGGGCACCCTGTGGCCCAGCTGAGTTGACACATAAAATTAAATATCACAACTGGTCTTTACAGCCAACAGTGCTGGAACAATTGAGTAGATGCATATCAAAGATTGAATTTGGACCTCTTCCTAAACCACACCTAAAAGTAAACTAAAATCGAATCATTATTTTAATATAAGAGCTAAGAATATGAAACTCCTCAAAGAAAATAGTAGTTTGTGACTTTGTGTTAGACAATACAAATGTTCTTTGATCTATAATGGGATTACATTCTGACAAACCTATCATAATAAAAAATGCATTTAACACTCTGATAAACCCATTAAAAGTTGGAAAATTGTTAAGTCTAACCATTATATATTCAGATGCTCTTCATTTTCAATGGAATTGTGGTCTGATAAACCAGAAATAAAATAAAAAAACTAGGTTTGGCACCATCTGTAGTTTCTGAAAAGTGGTACCAGAAGTATAAGCAATAAAAGAAAAAAAAATAGAGAAATTGAGCTTTACTAAAATTAAAACTTCTGTGCATCACCCAAAGTTGATACCATTAATTACTGACCTTCTTGACACCATCAATAAAGTAAAAAGATAATCTGAAGAATGAGAGAGAATATTTGCAAATTGGATATCTGATAAGGAATTTAAATCCAGAATATATCAAAACACTATGACAATTCAACAGTAAAAAGACAGATAACCCAATTGGCAAGGGATGCCAATAGACATGGCCAGTAAATACATGTAAGCATGTTGCACATCACTAGTAATTAAGGAAATGGAAGTTAAAACCACAGTGAGATACCAGACACCACTTCACACTTGCTGAGATGACTGTAATCAGAAAACTCTGTTAACAAATATTAGCAAGGATGTGGAGAAATGGACTCCTCCTCTGTTACAGGAGAGATTTTAAAGTGATTGCAGTCAGTTTGGAAAATAGCTTGACAGTTACTCAAAAGTACTAAACCATGTACCCTAGCAATTCCGCTTGTAGGTATAAAAATGAAAGCATATGAACACACACACACACACACACACTCACCCCCCCAAATACACCTAAATGTTCACAGCAGCATAATTCATAATACCTAAAAAGTAGAAACACCCCAAGAGTTCGTGAGTTGCTGAATGGATAAACAAAACACGGTATATCTATATAATGGAACGTCATTTGGCAATAAAAAGGAGTTAAGTACTGTGATACTCTAGGACCCGAATGAGCCTTGAAAACTGCATGTTAAGTAAAAGAAACAAGACAACAAAGGCCTCATATTGAATGGTTCCATCTGTGTGAACGGTCCAGAATAGGCAAATCCAGAAAGAGAAAGCAGATTAGCAGTTATCTGGAGCTGGAAGAGGGGATGGGCAAGCAGGAATTAGGAAGGCTGCTAACATGTTCGGAATTTTTTTGGAGGGCATTGAAAAGGTTCTGAAATTAGATATTGGTGATAAAATTCAGCGTATCCCTGAATGACTTTAAGTGTTATGTCAGGTATGTTTGCCTTTTCCAGTTCAGGTTATTTTGGGGATGTCTGAAGGCAGATGTTGCCCTGCAGATATCTGGTAGTGCTCTAAGTGGAAGGCTGCTGGTTGAGACAAACATCAGCTCCATTGAAAGGCTGAGGAGCTGAGGACGGAGAAGCAGGCTTTGGAGATCGAAGGGTTCTCGGTGCTGAGGTTGTTCACACACAAAAATACTTTCAATTCTGAATTTTCTCTGGTTCCTGCACCTCTCTCCACAGGTACAGAAAGTGGAGGGAGGCAATGCCTTCCAAGGAGAGCCACACACAACGGTGATCAGTACCCAGCCTGTTGGGAGGATGGGAATACGTTGTTTTCACTTTGATTTTTCCAAATCCCTGTGGATAAAGCCATTTTGACTTTGGCCCTCTTGGTTGTATGAACATATTGATATACTTCCTATCTTGATGTACGTACACATAGTGAAATGATTACTACAGTCAGGCAAACTAACATATGTATCAACTCTTATAATTACCTATGATAATTAATTGTAGATCCAACAGTCACTCATTTAGAAAACTTACGCTAGTACCCACTTCGCAAAGTTTGTCCTATGGCCTAATTAATGCTACAACTCATAAATAAATCGAACATGTAGAGGAGTCATGTTTTAATGAGTTGCAGAGTCCAATAAGCCTGGGTAAATTCACCCTCTCTTAGTTGTTTTGCTCTAGGAAGAATTATTTAGCCTGAGGAGCCTCAGTGTTCTCGACTGTAGGATGAGTAGAGGAGGGGGAGAAACTACGTATGTGTCATTACTTGGTAAAAATTTGTAAGATAATATATCTTGAACATCTAGCTCGGTCCCTGGAATAAATATCAGTTCTCATCTAATTTTCAACTCAATCCCCTGGATGTAGATGATGGTTTATGTAGAAAGCCATTATAATATTTTTAAACCCAACTTCCTCATTTATAGGTGAGAAAATGTGGGCCCTGGAAATATTACATGTTTGACCCAAGGTCACATACCTCCTTGAATGGTGAAATCACCACTGAAAGCCAGCTATTCCAATTCCCAGTTCAATGCTTTCCTATCACTGCACATTCATTGATGAGATATGTTTGTTTCTGTCTGTGTAACTTGCTTTACCTGGAGGGCTTAGTATTCTCTTTAACTTAGCAATTTCACTATGGGGCATGAGGATATTTTTAAAAAGTTACTCAGGCCTTACACCTACCTGTGCCGCTTCTCTAGCCTAAAAAGTATTCATTTATTCTTTGTGCGTTAGCCACTTTTGCAGCTGTAACAAATACCCGGCTAATCAATTTATAAAGTGCACCATATGATTTGGTGCAGAATTTTGGAGGTTCCAGCCCTGTTACTTTTGGGCCCATGACGAAGTCCCTCATGGTGGGGAGCGAATGGTGGAACAAAGCCACTTATAGGCAGGAAGCAAGAGACAGAAAGGAGAAGGGGCCAGGGGCCCTACTATCCCCTGCAAGGCCACACCCCCAATGACAACTTCCTTCCACTAGGCCCCACCTCCTTCAGGTTCCACCACCTCACATTAGTGCCACGAGGGGCACATGGGCCTTTGCAGAGCATTTAAGATCCAAACTATAGCACTTTGCTTTTTGTCTCTAGTTAATTCTCAGTCCCTGACGGATTCTTAATCGCATCAGAGTAACTGAGTTTTTCAGATAAGGTTTAGTGTTAAAAGATCTAAGCAAGACGACAAGGCCATTTTTCAGTAGAAGACCTCCTTGGCCATACTCAACAGGTTGCCCCAGGGCAGAAGATGCTGAATATGGCACTTGTGCCTACTTCCCATGGAGAACAGGGTGCTCCAGAGGCTGTGCCCTGCCTTAGAAGCCCTCTGTGGATCCCCACACAAGTCCGTTCCTGGTCCAACAGTTCCCACAGGATGGCTCATTCATAATGCCCCCCACCCCCAGGCTTTCTTGTGGCAGTGACACAGAGAGAGCTGCCTGCATGAATGGAGAAAAGAGAAGGGTAAAAGAGAGGATTTTAAAATGCATGTAATTTAGTACTTCAAGATACTATACAGCCACCCCAAACACTTTTAAGTGGGTAAGAAAACCCTAAGGCCCAGGATGGATAGCGGTTGCAACATAATACATGCTATTGTTTGTGTCATCTTCCTTTCAAAAAACAGAAGGGCATGGAAGGGTTTCTCTCATCTCAGCAGAGAGCGTTCAGTGTGGAGGGTGAGAGAACTATTGCAGATGACGTAGCGGTGGCCCTAATAACTGGGAAGACAGTGGGAGAGTGCTGTGGGAGAATGCGAATCTCCTGGAACATGAGTCTCAGATGGACCCACGGCTCTGCTGAAGACCCAAGACAAGTTGCTTAAATTGCCAGGACCTTGTAATCATTTGAACAACTACTCATTCTTGAGTCTGAGCACAAAATCATTCAGGTTGTGTACAAGCAGGTAAAAGAGCAAAATTAGAGCAGCATGTATTTGCAGAAGCTTGCACATGCTCCTGGCAGCAGCAGCAAGACTAGGTTTGCATGGGGGTGCTGGTGGGGCGCTTAACTAGCCCAATAAAGAGAAACGTTGGACCTCATCCCTGATAACCCCTACGCACACCCACCCACTCACACACACACACTCTCACAGATAGGATTTCCCTTGCCCAGCATAAGCATCAGAGCCTGAAGGAGAACCCAGTACTCTGACACCTGTTCTCAGTTCCCTTTAGCCACTAGCGTCTCTCCACCTTAGTGGTGCATTAGAACCCCTTGGGGACCTGTCAGAAAATACTAATACCTTCACATCCACCTAGCTCCATTAAATCAGAATCTCTGATGGAAGGACCTCGCTGTGAATATTTTGGGGGAGGTGCTAGGGATCAAACTCAGGGCTTTGCGCTTGCTAGGCAAGTGCTCTACCACTTGAGCTAAATCCCCAACCCCCTCTGTGAATATTTAAAAAAAAATTCCCAGGTGACTTGAATGGACAGCCAGAGTTACAAAGTACTGTGAGGGACTGGACTACTCCCTTCCCTCTGTAAGCCACATTCTCTGGTCACATCACACCTTCTCCTGTGGCTTCATGAGCCCCTGATTTGGATGGCTTCATCTTTGCTTCTCCTCACCCACCAGTTATTGTGGGCAGTAATTTTCTCTAGCGGGTTCCTTTGGCTACTGGAATGGGTAGAATGGTGGCTCCCCAAGAAATCTCTGTTCACATGCCACCTACTCAGGTAGGACTCCTCCAACCACCCCACAAAAACAACACATCTGTCCAATCCTGCCATTTGCTGTGTCCCTCATTCTGCTTCCTGTCCTCCCTACCACTAACTGTGGTCAGCTTTCTATCCGTAGATGGACAGACAGACAGACGGATAGACGGATTGTATCTCAGATCTTTCCGAGAAATACAAAATAAGTCAGATGTTTACCCCCACTAATTGCAGTGTAGAAGTGTCACTGAGCACTGTCTGCTCTGTCCTCTGTTGTTCCCACAGGAAGATCCTCTTGAAAAACGTGCTTTGTGGAAACTGGGGATAGAGAATCTGTCTGGCCCCGAAAGCTTTTGAAACTTCTGTTCCAAGGTGTTTGTTGTGTATCTGCTCGGCTTCCTTCTCTCTGGCTTCTAAGAATTTTGAAGCTGAACATCTTTCTCTTTGGTTATGATTTTTCCAGGCACCTGTACATTTCCCCCACCCTAATTGTTTGTGCCCATTATGTTATGAGGTAGAGTTTACTCTTTTTTGTAATCCAAGCATGAGGTGGGAGAGAAGGCAGCTAATTACAGGGGGTGCAAATGAATAGACAGGCAGAAAGAAGGTGAGACTTCTTGACTGGTTGCAAAACCAGGACAGGCTGGTGGCCCTTGGACCCAGCAGGCACATGGGAAATTCAACAAATTCCTTTGTGCCTGGGACATAAAGGAAAAAGGTGCGGGAGACAAACAGCAAGTCAAGTTCTGAGGTCAAGATTTTGCTCACACAGCCCTGACATGTAATATTATATGGATGATAATGTGTATCTACAGGTTTATAGAATTGTTGAGCAGGAACCAATGGTTGGTAAATGCAAATATTTTCTTACAGAAGGGAGGAAAATTGAACACCAAGCGATTTGCCTAAGGCCCAGAACAATTTATTGGCAAGGACAATGGGATGAGGATCTTTTTCTCTCTTCTGCAAGCCCAAAGCTTTTTCCATAATACCACCCACAAAGTTGCTGTGCTTCCTGCCTTGTGTATTAAAAAGATTTCACTTAAGATCCTTGGAAAGTGTGCAAAGAGGTTATGCCCGCATATGTGTAATTCTTTTTCCCCCACAGACCTTCCAAATTCAATAAACCAACCGGAGAAGAGTGCCTCCCAATCACTGACCTCCAGGCCCACCCTCGTTTAATGCTCCAGTTTAGGAATGTGCAAGTGCCAGCTGAGAGGCTGCTGCCGGGAGGGGTGTCCACACACAGAAGGTGCTTGTCAGAAACAACAGGGCTGGAGGTCGGGGGGCCTGAGACTGGTGGGTGGGGAATACCAGGTGGCAGGTGGGATCATCAGAGTAGGGGGTTTCGGAAGAAGCTGCCTGCTGGGTTCAGGGAAAGAAAGATAGGGATTCCACATGTTCCCCAAACATGTCTGGTTTCAGTCAGCACTGGAGGAATCTCTAGCATACATACGTAGGTTCTTAAAAACCTGTAAAATCCAAGGGGGAGAAAAGAGAAAGCGGAGACCTTGTTGCACGCAAATACCAAAAGCAGGGGAGGGGGGTTAAACACCACACCACACCACACCACACCACACCACACCGCACACAACACAGTTTCCAGGGCCAGTGTTAGGGATTAGCGACTTTCCGATGGAAGTCGCTCTGCTGAGTGGGTATATTTGGCCAGTTCTGGCTGACTGGTTTTCAATGGGGACTTCAGCCCATGGCGAAAGCCACTGCACCCCCTGATGTCACTGCTGCCTCTTCACTGGTCAGCCAAGCGCAGAGCCCTGCAGGGAAGGCCTCCTTGGAGAAGTCTAGGGCCCAGGAGCTGTCACCTGGAGAGAAGGCCTGGAGGAATTTATGTGGGGTCCGAGCATCCGTCCTCTTGCCCTTTGCAGCTGTGACTTCCTTCTCAGTGGGACTTGGTTGTACTGGACACGAGAACAGTGGATTTCATGCCCGCGTCAGGATAGGGCCCCTTTCTCTAGCATGAAGATATGGCCTCTGGCATGCGACAACCTGGTGATGATTGTGCAGCTGCCCCAGGAACAGCTAAGAAAGTGGTCAGAGCTGAGACAGTGTCCCTTTTCTCCGGAAGCACACACCTTTGACTTCAGAGATGTGGCCATGTGTTTCTGCACATCATCCTTCTTGGTTTCAAAGCCTTTGCTGGGCAGAAGAGGTTACAAACCTCCTGCTGCTTTTTGCATCTCTGTCTTCTCCCCACGGCTCCCTCACCTGCGTGTGGGAGTGAAGGGCACAAGACTGCAGGGTGCGTGCTGGTCAGGCCAGGGAGATGAGCTGGGTATCAGGGAGAATGTTCTGTCCAGCTATGAGGGGCCAGTCGCCATGTCCAAGCCTGGCCGGCCCAGTGGCTTCTGGGTGTCTGAGGTTCACTGTTAGAAGTGTGGCTACCTAGGCCGCCCTCACGCTCTCTGGGATGTGGGAGCTGAAGAATTGGTGTTTTCAATATGTGCTTATTATGCATAGTTAGTTTCCTAAAAGGCAGTTAGATGATTGCCAGAAAGAGAACACTCAGGGAACCATTAATTTTGTCAAGTAACAGAAATTTAGGGACTGGGGATTTAGCTCAGTTGTTAGAGTGCTTGCACATCAAGCACAAAGCCCTGAGTTCAATGCCCAGCACCAGAAGAAAAAAAAAAAAAAAGCAGAAATTTAAACCGGGTGTGGTGGTACATGCCTCTAATCCCAGAACACTTGGAGGCTGAGGCAGGAGAATGGCACGTTTGAGTCTAGCCTGGATACATTAGCGATTCAGTGAGACCTTGTTTCAAAATGGAATAAAAACCAAAAAACAAAAAACAAACCCAGAGATGTAGGTCAGTGTAAAGGCCCTGTTTTCATCCTTTGTCTTTAAATCAATCAATCAATCTATCAATCTATCTATCTATCTTTATCAACAGCAGAGAATATCTCACGTTTCCCCTTGGTATCCTGGTTTTATGCAAATTTTTCTCAAGATAGATGCATTTAAAATTAGGGATACTATTGTGCTCACTTCAGCAGCACATATACTAAAATCAGGGATACTTTTAAGCTGTGTGCCATAGTACAGTGGCCTTCCTTTATCTTCAGGGACTACTTCAAGTTCCCCAGTGGATGCCTGAAATGGCCCATAGTACTTGACTTTATATGGACTCATGTTTTTTCCTACATAAACATACCTATGGAATGCGTACATTTGGCATGGTAGAGAGCAACAGCATTGCCTAATAATAAAATGTGACAATTACATAATATGCTGTAATAAAAGTTATAAATATTCTCTCTCTCTCTCTTTCTCTCTCTCTCTCAAAATATCCTATTGTATACTGATATATCAAGGCCAGGGTTGGCCACTGGTAACTGAAACTATGGAAGTGAAACCATGGGTGTGGAGTGGGGTGATTACACAGTTTTGTCTGTTTTATTTATTTATTCATTTTTTTGAGCTCTATAAAAACAGAATCATATCACATGTAGTTTGATATTGGGCCTTTCTTTCCGCCTTCCCTCCTTTCCTCCTTCCTTCCTTCTTTCCTTCCTTCCTTCCTCTTTCTCTTTCTCTTTCTCTTTTCTTTCTCTTTCTCTTTCTCTCTCTCTCTCTTTCGCTTTCTCTTTCTCTTTCTCTTTCTCTTTCTCTTTCTCTTCTCTTCTCTTCTCTTCTCTTCTCTTCTCTCTCTCTCTCTCTCTCTCTCTCTTTCTCAGCACTGTGAAATTCACTGTGGCATTCATTCACTTTGCTGCATCTAGTTGTAGTTGTAGTACCTTTTATGACCAAACCAAAATGCATTGATCTATTCTGGACCTTGGGTTGTTTCCAGTTTGCGACACTAGGCGTAACACTAATCTGGACATTCTCACGTTTCTGTTGGTCTTACAGCAGGAGTGGAATTGCCGGGCATGCTTATCTTCGATGCAAACTGTGGATAATGCAAACTGTTTTACAGACTCGTTATTGCAAGTCCAATTTTAAGAATTTCTGTAATTTTGTGGATTAATAGGTAAGAACAATCAGAGTGAGCTGCACATGTGACTAGTTATTATTCCATCCCACTCCCAACCCAAATTGTTGGAGGAACTGGCCAGGTTTGTTTTCAGCTGGAGTTCTGTTGCTAAATTTAATTTCCCTTTTGTTGTTTATTGCTGAATCTTCTTGGGCTAATATCTTAAGCAATTTGAGCTGTCCAGAAATTAGAAATGATATGCAGGAGAGCTTGGACTCTGCCATGCACAGTGTCAGGCTCGAGAGACATGACACTCAGCAAGCAGGGAAGCAGTTGGCCTTTGTGGAGTTTAGTTTTGTGGGAGACACAAGTAATACAGTCAGTTCTTTGTATTTGCAGGGGAGGATCATTTCCAAGACCCCTGTAGGTACCAAGATCTGTAGATGCTCAAGTCCTTTGTAAAATGTGGTGTAGTATTTGCATATAAGCTATGTATATCCTCCTATATACTTTAAATCATCTCTAGATTACTTACAATACCCACCACAATGTAAAGCTATGTAAATAGTTGTACTACATTGTTTAGGGAATAATGACCAGGAAAATGTCTGTAAGGGTTTGGTATAGATACAACTTTATTCCCAAGTATTTTTGACCTGAGGTTGTTTAAATCAGTTGATATGCAGGGTTGACTGTATATAATTACAAATTGTCAAATATTCTGTGTAGGAAAAGAGTAGAATGTGGGGGGAAGAAGAAGGACCGTGGGGAGAGATGGCACTTTCGAGATAGGAAGTTGCGGGGAGGGAGTGGAAGAGAGCTTGGTCAGAGAACAGGGCAGATAACTCGGGCCTGGAAGATTCTTGTGAAGAACCAGGTGAAGACTGCTCCAGGCAGACACACTAGCTTCTTCTGTGTGCTCCCAGGGAGCCGGGGCTGGAAGGAGGATGTGGGAGAAAGGAAGAGAAGGTGGTATGAGGTGAGGCTGGTGAGGGGGGCAGGACCAAGGCATTCTGGGTAGCCTTGACGAAGTCGTGGAGTCACAGGTGTGATCTCATATGTGGGTTTTAAAGGATAGCTCTGGCTACTGTGAGGAGAACAGGTTGTTGGCTGCCAAGTGAGGAGAGAGAGAGGCCAGAGAGACTACTGGAATCATCCAGGGAACGGGCGCTGTTCAGCTGGATGAGAATATTGCCAGCGGGCTTGGAAAGACGTGAGTGTATTTGAGAAACATGAAGATCTGGAACCAAGAAATCTGGTGATGGCTGTGATACAAAAAGTGAGGGAGGGACCTGTGAAAAGAATGATTCCTGGTTTCCTGCCTTGAATAACGGGGCAAGGGGCACTGTTATTTAGTAAGAAGGGGGAATCTTTTCTAGGGATGTTAATTTCCTTCTTTTAAACCCTACTTTACCCCTACTGTCTTACAATCCCATTATCCTTCTCCATTCAATTTCAAAATAAAAATAACTTCCTGGTTTTTGTTAACAAACATTGTTTTAGCTTCTAACATTATTACTTATTCACTAAATAACTATTTGTATGTTTAATGTGTCTGGTATGTCTGGGGCAAGGTTTCATTGTGTAAATTGAGGTATGGATTCTTTTTACTGCAAACCTATAGACACAGGCCGACCTCTCGGTTTTAAGTAAAGATATATTCCTCTGATACACAAGATAGCAGGTGCAGCTATGGTTCTGAGAACACATGCAATTACTTAAAAAATTATCTTTACACCATATTCTCTTCTCGAATTTCTTTTTTTAGAAGAACTTTTAACTCTTTTGAGGCCAATTGAAGCAGACTTCCTGTATAAAAAAAAATAGGATATGATCAATTACTTCCAAATACGCTCCTTCAAACATAAAGACATAAAAAGTGTTTTAGGTTAGAGTTTGTGAGGAAATCCATAACTTTTCAGACTGATCGATCTAGTGCGTTTTTAAAATTTGGTGTAAAATTAGCAAGTCCATCAGCATTATTTTTTCAGGGCCCTAGAGTCTTGCTTGATCAATTGAGAACACAGTGAAAAAGAAAGAAGATCCATAGTTGTTTTATGTGGCTGTCCACCTGCCACCTCATCTCTTGGGTAAGGAAGAATCTGGGAACTCTTAGTTATGGACAACAGGATCCACCCAGCTAGTTTAAGCAGAGTTAGTACAGAATTTCCAGGAGGACCAGGGAACTAAGTATGGCTATTAAAGCCAGGAATAAGCAACTGAAGAAAGAGCCACCCTACAATGACTTTTCTAGCAGAACTTTGATGGTTCCTACTGCCAGCTACTCAGATTACATGCTGCTGGGTCCAGAGAAAAGAACCTTGGCCATGGCTGCCTTCATCACTAGAAGGTCCCATCTCCCTTCCCTAGCACCACCTTCCTGGCTCATGCCTGCTTATCAAGCCTTGGATGGGTGCATCTGTTCATTGTAATCTAGAATGCTTGCCTACTTGTGTAAGCAGGTAGACAGTGACCAATCCCAACAGGGGTCCAGCAAGTGCTTGCTGCGAGGGGATCTGGGAAACATGGCTTTCACCTTTCAAGCCTCTACAAAGTAGGCAAGTACATTAGATGATGTCAAGATGATGTTAGAAATAATTTAGTGTTTGCCACAATTAACTAAATCACCAAAAGAAACCCTCTCCTCTAATCACTAGTCTCCTTCTCCCAGCACTAATTCTGCTCCAAAGAAACAGGTCCTTGGGTCTTGCTTACATTTATCAAACGTTTTCCTTTTGAGCACTTCCTCTTTCAGACCAGTTCAGCACCATTATGAACAAAGCACATCCATTTAGAGGCAACAGGCTTCGATGAGTCCTACTGTCCCATCAAGTCTTGGGACACCAGGCAGTCATCCGTCTCAGCTTGGTGGCCTTATATTTCCCTGATTTCTCTTAGGCCCCTTCTGATTTAGGTCAAATAAAGGGTTAGATTGCATTTCTTATTTTTAGGTACTAAGCTAATCTAAATTTTGAGTCATGATGATACTAGTTGCTTTTGTTTCACAGGATAGTGGTGAAG
This sequence comes from Hystrix cristata, assembly GCA_004026905.1. Taxonomy (NCBI): domain Eukaryota; kingdom Metazoa; phylum Chordata; class Mammalia; order Rodentia; family Hystricidae; genus Hystrix; species Hystrix cristata. Next base: position 59,846 of record PVJO010001814.1, on the reverse strand, counting down.
ACAGAGTGGTTTTTAAAAAATGTCTGGGATCTAACATGGTAGAGGAGGCCACAGTTTATTATTTCAGAAATCCCAAGCCTGCAGCTATGGATGCACTTATTCAAAGAGTACAATCATTCCCCAGTATGCGGAGAACACAGTGTGGATAGTGACTGAGTCCAGCTGGATTCCAACCAGGAAAGATCTCAGTGGTGACGGTGCTAACACTTCCATAGTTTCCTCAAGTAGGAGCCTGACAACATGTTTGACAGTCTTACCACATGTCCCAGTACTGTAGCAGAAACTGGATTCCCTGAGGTAGATGAGAAAAAAGCAATGATGTCTAATTAATCACATCTCTGTGGACCAGGAACACGCTCAAGTTTGTATTGGCTCGTCTCATGGCTCTGGGACTGGGCCCAGGGTTGGCAGTAGAAATCCTGGATCTGGTTTGGAAGGGTGGGATCCAGCATCAAGAACAATGAAACCAGTAAAGATCCCAGCCCGCGAGACAGAGGAGGGAGACGCTTAGTAGTATGAATTGGATATCTTGCTTATCATTCAGCCTCTGTCAAGATCTGGGCTCTGACAGCCACCCTCAAACTAGTTTCCCTGAGGAGCTGCAGCTGGAACAGATGTAAAACCAGAGTTGTTGCTGGGCTTCAATAGCTGGGAAGCCCACAGAGGAGGGGTTAAGATTTGCAGATTCTTTGTCCTGGAGGGGATGGGGAATTCTGGAGACTGGAGTTGAAAGTCTCCATACAGAAACTCCTCGACTTACCATAAAATTTCATCTTGATAAACTCATCCTAAGTTGGAAATACCGTGACTGGAAATGGATCTGCCAAACCTAGCCTACCAAGCAACCTCGCTTAGCCATGCAGCACTCTGGGTGGCGTCAGGGTTTCCCCTCATTGACCTGGTGGCCGGCTGAAAGCTGGGGCTTAATGTCACTCACTGTCCAGCACCTCAAGAGAGGGTCAGATTGCATATCACTAGTCTGGGAAGAGAGAAAAATTCAAAATTTGAAGCAAAGTTTCTACCGAATGTTTGGTACCAGTGTAAAGTTAAAAAATCTTTAAGTCAGGTACCATCTGTGTTGCCTTTTTGACTTCTAGAAATAAACTATTGATAAATTAGAAACAAGGGAAAAAGGCAGAGGAGAAGGTAACACAGTGGTGGCTCCTGAAGGGAGATATTTGGCTTGTTCGCCTCTTCCTGACAAAAAGTAGTAATCTGGTGGGACGAATTTAGAAAAATATACAAATCACATATTATCCCTGGAGGTGGTAAAAACCAAAGAAGGCAACGCTGAAGCCTGAGAAGAAAGTTTGTTTCATAGTGCCCAATTCACTGTCTTATATAATGGATTTATGGGAGGTGTGTATTGTAAAGAAAGGCTTCCAAGGTCAATTCTTACGAAGATACTTACTAGAAGCTCTTTCAGTTTTGGTGCCACTTTAAAAGAAGCAAATGTATTTCATCTTCCATCAAGGACTCTTCAGAAACCATTTGCCATCATCTCATTGGGTGTGACTGTTCTGTTGTAGACACCTGCACAAGGTTGACAAGGGGTGATGTCTACATCCTGCTCGCCTTGCTTTATCCCATGTTCCCACTTCCTGCATCCTTCTTATGATTCCCAGTTCCTCAAATATCAGTAGCAGAGGTTTGATGGAACAAACAGCAACGTTTTCTTGTCTGGAGAAGGTACATCTTTCTGCTAGGCACCAGCCATTTTCCCAGGCTGTTTGCATGCCAAGGAACAGAGATGTGCAAGGTGACACAGACCAGGGGCCCTGCACAGCCTGGGTCAGGGAGAAGAATACAGGCTCCGGGAAATCTTGGCCTTCCAGCATCTGCAAAGGGGCATTGTGCTGAGAGTTTCTCTTCACTTAGGTTTTAGTCATCTCTCACATGCCTGTGGTTTGTGCACCAAGGTTAATGAATCCTTGAGGGTATTTTTCATGATCTGCGGGCACAAACCTTCCCCGGGATCTCCCAGTCCTGGGTTGCCCTTCCACTGCTGCCGTAAAGGTCCTTGGACATGATGCACATTTTTTCCATTGAGGATGCGGCAATCCAGGCAACCCCATTCCTGATGTTCAGCCTCACCCAGCTGGGAGACACCACTCTTATGGAGTGTGCAGTGGGGTAGGCCAGGAAAATTTATTAGGTGTGAACCATCCCTTATTTCTGCCTATCCCACTGGCCTCTCTGATACACTGTGCCCTCCGCCCCCATCTGACTGCCTGCATTGCTGGTGTCGGCCACATTCCTGCGCCTGGCTAAGCTGCTTCCAAGGTGTATCTGGAAGGATTCTCCTTTCCTGATCTTGTCTGTTTCGATCTTCAGTGTTGGTGAGAAACCTGACCTGAGTCCTCTGTCTCCAGGACAGGACTGGATTCCACATCCCTCCAAGACAGACAGGACACATTCTGTTAGCTCCCCGCACACAGCATGCCCAATAAGGACTTGTCCAACACTGAATGAAACTGGACTCTGGCTGGTGGAGTCTTCTTGTTCATTTTAGATTTGGGGTGACGTTATGCATTTTCTGGGACTCCTGAGTGGTGCTTTAATAATAACAATAGCCAATATTTCTAGAAAAATTATATACATATGTCAATACCCCATGAAAGGTTTCAATGCATCTTGTTTGTATCTCAGTGTTCTTTTTGACTAGTGAGGTAGACACACTCAGCCCTCCATATTCTCAGGTTCCTACATACATGGATTCAACCAACCTGACAAAATATTTTAAAAAATTGTATCTGAACCAAACATGCACACACAGTTTCCTTGTCATGTACTCTCTAAACAATACAGTCTAAAACCTATTTACATAGCGCTCACATTGCATTAGGTTTTATAAGAAATCTAGCAGTGATTTAAAGTATACAGGGGGATTACATGCATATACTGTGCCATTTTATATAAGGGACTCGAACATCTTGGGTTTTGGTTGTCCGTGGGGGGCCGGAATCAATGTCCTGGACACTGAGGGACAACAGTACTGTTTTTAACTCTACCATACAGAGAGGAAGCTGAGACTTGAGAGGGGACATGAATGGCCCAGTCAGACAGAGGGCAAGCAGTGGAGGCAGAATGTGAACCAGACTGTGTGGTCCCAGACCCACACGGGAAACCTCTGTGCCTGCGGCGACACGGCTGCCACCAAGCCCCTGGGTTCCTCCGCTCTGCAGCCATGGAGAATGCAGCTTGCAGATTTCTTTGTAAGTCTCCTTGCTCTCTGTTGGGAATCTTGAAAGTGTCTTTGACTCAAAAACAAAACAAAAAAGCCAACCTCAAAACCAGGGTGTTCTGCCGATGGAGGCATACATTTTTAAAAAAAAATTATGGTTCTTATTTATTTGGGTATAAATTGAATTTCTTCCCCTCTTCTTTTTTTGTTGTTGGTATTAGTGGTGGTATTGTTTTTAACTTATGCAATTAATACCAAAATGCATTTTTCACTCTCAGAGAAATAAGCAAATTAGAAATACATGGAGTAAAATATCAAAGGCCTCTTTGCGGTCTGCTTCTCCGTGTCAGGCTATCCCATTGTTGGCCTCAGAGATAACAATTGTGAAGAGCGTGGCGTGAATCACACAAGTCCTTTTTTTGTATAGTCACACACACAGATGGTGCTGGAATAAAGTTCTCTTTTCACATAAATGACACACTCGGTGCATTGTTGTTATTTGATCTTTCCTCACAATGGACAGAGTTTTTTTTTCCACACATCGCAGAGATTTTTTTCTTGGCTGCAAATCGATGAGCCTTGTTCTATCTGAGATCTCTGCAGTAGGTGCTGCTCATTAACTCTTTCCTTAGTAGTGGGGTGGAAATTGGGGTTTTTCTCAGAAAAATTGCAAATTGCAGTTTCCTTTTGCTGTAAAAAGTTGTTACTATTATTGGTTTTAGAAAAAAGGCCTCAACAAGAGTGCTTCCTCTGTGTTGAGGGTACTGTTTCCTTTCACACACTCAGCCACTTGCCCTTTCTAGAATATGGAAAGCAGCCCACTTTGTTCTGGTAAAATTAGCCACGCACAATGTGTCCCCTCCTGTCTCCCCTCATGCCTCCCCTCCTGGGGGAGAGGATGCCATCACACTTGGCTACCCAGTTGCATAATGGTCTCCCAGAACCCGTTACCTCCTGCTTGCTCTTCAGGTGCCGGCATCGTTGGCACAGGGCTCAGCACCAATGCAGTCGGGCCTGGCAGGTGGCGTTGTGGGGTATGTGTGGTACGATAGATGTCACGTACGTATGTGTCACGCTGCGGTGTGGTGTGTGTGTAGGAGAATGTGTGGTATGGGGTGTGTGTAGTGTTGCAATGTGTGTATGTGTGTGGGTGACATATGTGTGTGGTGTGGGGCGCACATGTATTTTGGAGTGGTATGTGGTATGTGAGTGTAGTGTTCTGTGGTGTGTGGAGAAGATGTGCTATGATGTGTGATGTGGTTCGCGTGTACAGTGGCACGTGTGGTGTGTGTGTATGATGCCTGTGATATGGTAGGGTGTGTGCGGCATGGTGTAGGTACGGTATGTGTGGCATGGTATGGGGGGTGTGTATGGTGTCTGTGTGTGTGTTTGTGTGTGTGTGTGATGTGGTATGTGCAGTGCGTGACTGTGGATGGCAGCCTGCTCTCTGTGAAGCTGGGAGGCCCCAGAGAAGGAGGTTGCCTGGAGAAGGGCACAGGAGGGAGCCTTGTTCCTGAGAACTCCGTGTCCTCACCCTCGTAAGGATGATTCCCAGTGAGGAAGGCACATGGAACTGGTGAGCAGGTATTTCCCTTTTGTTCTGGAAGGACAGTGGCACCCAGGAATCTGCAAACTTGGAATCTCCTTGTGGGGAGATCTTTGTGAAGGTGTCTTCCTAGGAGGCATCTGTAGAGAAAATACTACTCAACCCATGGCCCATGGCTGAGTTTCACTGGTGATTTTGTAGGACTCCTTTGCTGGTCGTGAGCCTTTTTACTACTTGTAAAGGCCTGTTGGCCACTCTATTTTCTGTTATTCAGGGACCTACTCTATTGATGTAACCAACCCAATGTCGATTTTTTTTTCTTAATTTAGTTTAAAGTTTTCTCTTCTATTAGCACACTGAGTTTTCCAGCAGAAGTATTTTCTATCCGCTGGTGTCCAGGGGGAGGCTTCTGGCATGAGCATGCTGTACGCGGAGGCTGAACGAGTCTGTGTCTGCTGCTCAAGGTAGTTACCTAAAGATGGCTCCAATCTTGGGCTTTTAAGGTATTTCAAGGTTGATCCATTATGACATCAGAATGATCAGTCTTTTCCAAGAAAGACCATTGAGATGTGTACCTTGGGATTAGGGTCACATAATATTTAAATCCTTCCTTTCTTCTTTCTCTCTTTTTCCTCTTCTACCTTTCCTTCTTCCTTCCTGGTATACTCTTTGTGTTCCCTGAGAATTTAAGTGTTTACATTTTATATATTGCTGTCTTTCTCTTTCTTTAAAAATATTTTTTGTGTGTATGGTGTAAATAATTCACCTTATTGTTTAAAAAATTGTAGGAACATGTAATAGAGAAAGTGGAAATCCCCTATATGTGTGTCTCAGAGACGACTTTATTGATCTTGGCCTGTTTTTTTTTTTTTGTTGTTTTTTTTTTTTTTTTTGGGTGCTGGGGATTGAACTCAGGGCCTTGTGCTTGCGAGGCAAGCGTGCTACCACTTGAGCTAAATCCTGAAACCAGTTCTTGGGTTTTTATCTATCTTATTTTGATTTCTCTCAGACAGTGATATTTGAAAATAGCCCATTACCGTAGTTCACCAATTGATTTTACCTGATACCTCTCTTCCCCTAAAAAAAAAAAAAAGTGTCAGAGATAAATTCATGTATTAATTTACACATTCATAACCAGTAGTTGGAGTTTCCAGAGCCCGGGAATTTAGATGATGACCAAGGTAAGAACAGTACACTGAGGTTATTTTTAATGACTTTTCAGTATGTAAAGATGAAAATGCACAGGTTCCATGCATTATGTGTGGAGAGATCCAACGCCTTCATCCTGTTTCCCTTCGAGGTTTGTAATGGGGTGAGGATAAGTACAGAAATCAGGTGACGATGGAAAGACACTGTGGCCTCAGTCCTCTTTACACTGGGCTTCACGCGACCTCTTTCCTCTCCAGCAGGTCCATCTGGAGGGACAAGGTCTACGTGCAAGCAGATCTTGTCAAACCTTCTGCACAGAAAGTCCTCAGCGGCCCATCCATAGTCCCTCCCCTCAAGAGCCAGGGAGATAGCAGGGCCTCGGACATCTCAAAGCCCAGGGCTGGGACAGTTTATCAGCTGAGTCAGAATTGGCAGCCGGGAGCTCGCACCACTGCCCAGTCCTGTGGCCAGGCTCGGGGGCCGAGCGGGTAGCCCTTTCCTCCCAGAGCGCCTGCATTTTTTGAGGATGGAGTGAATGTTTGTGTTTTCATGAGGCCATGCAAAAGGAATGTGAATTTTAGAAAAGAGCCCTATTTGTTAAAATGATAATTGCTAGAACGCTCTGCAGTCATCCATACTTGCTCTTCCACACTCTCATGAAAGACCAAAGAGCAGGGACAGTGTCTGACCCTGATGATTTGGGCCCAAGGGCTTTCCAGATGAGAGAACTTTGCTGTCATTTTGCTTATAATTTTCACTAATAGCTTGGATTTCCATTTGGCCACTGAAAATTTCAAAGCACCTAACTGGTTTTTATGGCATTCAAGAGCTGACAAGCCCCCATGGGTTGTCCAGACTGACTACACAGAGGGAGCATGCGAATAAAATAATGAATGAGTGTGCAAATATGCATAATTTATTTGGATCAATACCCGTGCCTGATTACACCGTGGGCCGTTTCAGATTTTTCAAACCTGGCCTGGCTGGCCCCTGCAGACACCCCTGCAGGCATTTCCTCAGGAAGTGACCTCATCTCCCCTCGTAGAGGAGGGCTCCCCTTAGTGCCAACCCCGGAGGGTGGGGATCAACTGCAGTTTTTCATTTGCTCCTTAGAGCTATTCCAAGAGCCCCAGGATGCAACCGGGCTCCTTGTGTCTTTAAGTTTGCCCCGTGTCATGCATCTGAAGTGAGGTGCGTGGGTTCTTCCAGTGAGCTCCCATAGTGAAGAGAAGGATGAAGCAGGGGTGAGGAGCAGGCTGTGGGAACCTGGTCACCTTTCATGCTTCCTCTGGGTCATGGAAGGGAAGACATCTGCATGTCTTGGCTTTCGTAATCTGGAAGTGTCATCCTCCATTTCCCTCGGATCTCTGTGCCGAGCAGTGTCAGGGCTGGATGATTCTGCAGTCGCACTAACGACCTAGATAGAATCCTCCCGAACACCTTGCCAGCTGCAAGGGCCGTGGGCTGCTTCCTTAGCTTCTTCGTGCCTTCGATTTTCCTTCCTGCACACTGAGGATGACAGTTAGGCCTTCTCACCATGCTCGGAAGAGGCTGAGCTCCTAGCAGAGCAAAGCAGGAATGAGCAGGCCCCTCAAGACCGTGTACAGACTCTCCCTGGGAGGGAGGCGAGGACATTGTTTTCACAGGTGACTGCCTCACGAGTTTGATAGAGGTGACTTTGTCCTTTTAGGCCCTGGCTGCTCCCTACCTCCATGACAGTTGTCCCCTGGTGTCCTCCAAGCACGGGTTCCAGGACCCCAGCAGATATCGAGCTCTGCGGATGCTCAGGTCCCTTCTGCAAAATGGTGCAGCATTTGCATAGAACCTGCACCCGTCCTCCCAGGCACTCTCTGCATAACTTCTAATACCTCAGGCAATACAAATGCCAGGTAAATAGCTGCTGTACTGTATTGTTTAGGGGATAAGGACAAATAAAAAGTCTGCACATGCTCAGTACAGACACTTTTCTTCTTCCAAACGTTTTCTATCCGTGGTTGAACCCGTGGATAGGGAACCCTGCGAGTATGGAGAGCCGACTGGCTTCTCTCTCTCTCTCTCTCTCTCTCTCTCTCTCTCTCTCTCTCTCTTTCTCTGTTTCCTGTAAGCACTTCAGAGCAGTGTGGACAAACTCTCATCTTTCAGTGGTCAGGGACTCTGGCCTGGTGTGGCACCTGGATGCTCAGAGGCTTCTATCTTACTCCCTCTTGAAAGCTGTCCTGACAATACATGGTTTCCCCCTTCTGCAGCGACAGGATACTGAGTCCTTCCAACACTCTGGTGCAGACCACGCTGCCCAGCTCAGGCACTCACCTTTCTCTCCTCTCCTCTCCTCTCCTCTCCTGTTTTCCTTTCCTCTCCGGCTCCGTCCTCAGTCCTTTTAACGTTTCTTATTTTGAGACAGGGTCCAGTTAAACTGCCAAGTCGCCCAGGCTGGGCTTGAACTTGCAGTCCTCCTGCGTCCTCCTCACAGAGTGCTGGGATTATAGGCATGCCTGGCTGGCTGCGGGGACCTTTCTTGTATCATCTGACACACTCCTAAATGCTTCACCCTCTCCCTCTTCTCCCTCCTGCCTTCAGGCCTCCCCCTCCCAGCACCAGTAGGAAAGAAATTTTTCCTTTAAAGCTCAGGATTTCTAGACGTTATTGACATCTTGGGCTGGGTAATCCTTTGTTGTGTGTGTGGGGCTGTCCTGTGTGTTGTAGGGTATTTGGCAGCATGCCTGGCTTTTACCCACGAGATGCTAGTAGCACACTCCGTTCCAGCTGTGACAACCAGAAATGTCTCCAGATATCTCAGATATCTTGCAGGGGAGCGGGCAAATCACCCCTGGTTGAGAACCACTGTTTTAAAGAAATGCAGACTGCTTTTAAAATTAGTCCAAGCACAGAGTTGGGGGGTGGGCAGGCTTGTACATGTTGGTGTGTGGAGAGAGGGCACCACAAAAAACAGCTGTATGATGTAGATGCTCCTGTTTCTAGGGAAGACTCATGAGCCCTCATTTCTCCCCTTCCACCTACATCCACATTAAGGAAGATGTATTACGAAAATGGGTGGAGGGAGATGCTGAGTCCTCGAGATCATGACAGATGAGTTTCGAGTTTCGACTTTAGAAGGAGTTAAAAGGGTTGTTCTCTTTCTTTCTCCTTTTTCTTCCCAGTGTGGCTGATGGGGAGACTCGAAAAATCCAGGAGGGGCCTGGCAGGCTCAGAAGAGAGGCAACATCACAGGTGGGCAGACAGCCGACTTTCTGCTTGGCTTGTGGAGAGAAGAGCACTTCTTTGCCCTCCTCACTCGCTTCTTCCTGCTGACTGGGGCTGCTTCCAACTAGGAGACCAGGACCAAGATGCTGGGGGGCAGGCTATACGGCAGAGTTGCCACAACCAGGAGCGAAGGCCACCAGCCCGCCTGCTCACCTGGGAGCTCGGAAAGGAGAAGGGAGGGATGTGGGAAAGAAAGCAGCGAGAGGGTGCTGCGGAGCTGATAGTACGCGTCCAGGAGCGAGGCCCGGGGAACAAGCCACAGGCCGCAGAAACCATGGGCAGCAGGCCACGGAGGACACACCGTAGCGCAGAGAAGCCGTGGTCTGAGAATACCAAATGGGAAAGTCTAGAGATAATGTTCTCAATTGCACAGCATTCCGAGTAGTTTGATGAAATCTTCCACTACCCTGCTCCATCCCTTTGTCCTGAATCCATGCTGTAGAGATTACCTGCCCTACTATAAAACTTGGTCTCATTTCAGCTATCAGATAGACTGTCGCGGCACCACAGAGCTTGTGTCCAGGCTTCGTTCCTTCCTGTGGTCTCAGCAGCCACTGAGGGGCTTGGAACGGATCCCCTGTGGAAAAGGGGGGATTGCTGTGCCTTAGACAGGTCCCGGTGGCCATCAGGGCTGCTGCGAATGACTAGCAAGAAGTTGGATTCCATTTCTCAATGAGACTTGATGAGATAGGTTCTTGCTCTTCCTAACTCTCCATCCTCACAGTGTATTCCCATCGGAGGAAACAATTTGGTTATGTGAGAAATCCTCTGACTTGGTGCTTCTCCAACTGCAATCTACAGGGACCTGGAGGCCCACAGACCTATTTCCTGCAGTTTGAAAGTTTTCTGAGAATCGCCTTGGCTTTTAGGGAATCTAAAGTGGTGAGTAGGCTCATGTTCTATGTACACTCCAATGCTGCAGCCACCGGCCACGTGTGACTATCGAGACTTGAAATGTGAGGAGTGGACAGTGAGTTGTGCAAGCGCGCAACACAATGGATTTTGAAGACTTAGTAAGAAAAAAAGAACATAAAATATTTTGTCAGTAGTTTTTTATATTTATTACCTGCTGAATAATAATATTGGGTTAAATAAAATATATTGCTAAAACTAATTTCATCTATCACTTTTTTTGATGTATTCACTAGAAAAAAAAGTCCAACTTTATGGAGATGCAATTGATAAGTAAATATTGTATATATTTAAGCCGTACAACAAGATGAGCTGCTAGAAAATTTAAAATTACATACATAGCTAACATCCTCCCTCCCTCTTTTCTCTCTCCTTCCTTCCTTCCTTTTTTCTTTCTTCCTCCCTTTCTCTCTCTGTCTCTCTCTGTGTCTTTCTCTCTCTCTCTCTCTCTCTCTCTCTCTCATTCTGTGTTGGGATTCAGCCCAGGGCCTTATACACACTAAACACTTGCTTTACCACCAACCTACACTCCCAGCCCCTCGCATTCTATTGTGAGATAGATCACACATTCTCAAAGAGAACACTCCTTAGTGGGCAAGAATTGGTTCTTGGTGATGGTGGTGGAAAAATTGTAGTGTTTTTATATACAAAGCTCAGCTAACATACAGCATATAAAACAGATACACAGAATATTCGCGGTATTAAAATTTCACAGGGGCTGGGTGTCGTGGTGCCTGGACAACACAGGAGACCCTGTCTCTAAAAAGCTAGAACAAAACAAAACAAAACAAAACAAATTTATAGGCCAGATATTAAGAAAAAAAATCTTAAAAAGCTGGCTAATAATGGAAAAATTGAGAAACACTGATTTAGATGTACATCATGTAACCCAGCAACTACTCCGTATGTCTTGGCCTGCACCGGCCTTTGTGTTTAGGATCATATTAATGCCAAGTAAAAAACACTTCAATTGTCTTGAGTTAATGGGAGAAGAATTGAGTAATGATGGCTGTGCCCCAAATGAAGGCAAAACAACACCAAGGTACACCTTGTAAAGGAAGGTTTCAAATCAGTATGAAGGGCAAGAGTGGGGATGGTGGGAAGGAGTGGTTAGAGAAGTCTATTGCGTTTGCAGTTTTGCTTACATGTAATTTGTAAATTTGTGCGGGACTTCCGTAGCACAAAGCAAATTGTAAAAAAATTTATTGCAGTAAAAGACACATTGCCATGAAGCCCCCTCAAAATCCTCCCCATCACTCTGAGCTCACTTATCCCTTGCTCTAGCCACTTTCCAAGGCGGTTCTGGAAGTTCTGTTTCCTGAGTGTCTTTAGTTGCCATTAATCACCATCACAGTACTCGGAATACTTCCCTTGGCTTCGAACACATGTATCCCATCATTCCTGACAATGTGTCTTTACTGTAATAATTTTTTCTTTAGTTTCAACTTTCAGTCATCTTCTGCTCGGTTCTGTACATCTGGGTTTCCCCTCCAGCGTGCCCCGCCCTGCAGACGTTCCTCCTCCCTGGGGCTCCTGCTGTGAAGCGGGGTGATCCCAGGACACTTGGGATATGCTTGGGATCCTGGGACAGGGAATACACGCGTTCTCCTGCCCATCTCTGGTTTTATGCTTGTGCTTGCATATGACGCTCAATACAAGTAATTTAGGTTGGCATTTAGATTTGTAAGACCTTTAAAGCATTTATTCGAATACATCAACCTATCCCAGGGAAACATTTGCCTATTTTGCAAGTGTGAGCAGAGTTGATGGACTTCTCTGTGACCACACCCCACCTGCCAGGCCCTGCTGGGTGGGTTCCTCTTTCCTACTGCCAGATTTTTCTCCTGCATCTCTTTCAACGATGCCAGCTGTTCAATGAAGGGAAGTAGTGTGGGAAGAGCACATGGGTTTGGAATCTGACAGCTCCCTTTTTTGCTGGGGGGTGGTGCTGAGGATTGAACTCTGGGCCTTGCACTTGCTAGGCAGGCGCTCTACTACTGGAGCTAAATCCCAGCTTGGCCACTTCCAAGCTGGGTGATTTCGAGCAAGTGTCCTAACCCCTCCCTGCGCTCCCCTGTCCTAAGTCTGCAAACTCAATAGATGTCCAAAAGCCTCCTCTTTCTCTCTTGTTGGCGGAGTCTTTGGATCTTTTCAAGTCTTTTGTTGACATAGTTTCAAGCCCTTTGAATGCCCATTTGCTTTACATAGTTGAAAACTTCAGTGGAAGAGATAATTAGATAAGCTGGGGTTGAAGCTAGTGAAATTTCAAAGTATAATTTTCAAAATGTTAGAAATGATTCTCAAATACATATTTAGTGAGTCTGAATCAAAGACTTATTGATTGTTGTTGGGAGATCCAAATAAGAGGTGAAGCTGATTTGAGGAAAGACTGCTCCATATAGGCAAAGAAAAAAAAAAAAAGATGAAATATTGCTAAGGTAGATACGAAACTGCTTGATGTCCTACAGGACAACAAAACTATAACATTTGGTGTTATCTTTTCTCCTGGATAGAAATAATTTGCTTTTCTAGTGGGCAAAAATAATGTTCAACTTCTACATTTCAAATTTTTACTTTATCAAATCTAAGTCATAAACTTTAGTAAACAATAAGTCATGCAAAGTTTATGAAGGCAGAAAACCAGGTGACTTATAGGTGGGCTCTTAGATGATGCTCTAGTACAATGTTAAAAGAATAGGAATCACATGTTGAAGTCCAAGTAATGGATTGTGTCAGCTTTCTATTACTGTAACAAAACATCCAAGACAATCATCTTAAAAAGCAGACAGCTTTATTTTGCCCACAGTTTCAGTCCATCATCACTTGGCCCTGTTGCTTTGGGCCTGTAGCAGCACTGTACATTATGGCAGGGGTGTGAAATGGAGGAGGTCTTTACCTCATGGCGGCCAGGAAGAAGAGAGAGACAGGAAGGGGCCAGGTCCTTCAAGGCCACACACCCAATGACCTGAAGACCTCTCATTAGGTCCCACGCACTAAAGCTTCCACCATTTCCCAATAGTGCCAACCTGGGGACCCAGCCTTCAACAAATGAACCTTTGGAGGATGTTCCAAATACAAACTATAGCAGTAATTGAAAACAACAATGATAAGATCTGAGAGCAAAAAGGATGGCCTCAAGACCATCCGTTCTGGGTAGAGAGCAGCATGAATTCTTCAGTTATAAATCCTAGTTATGCTTAATGAAACCTGTCCTTTAAAAACAGAACTCCCCAATTGCCATTTAAACTCAATTTCCCTGTTGGGCCCAGAGATCCTAACATAATTTTTTTTAATTTTTTCTCTCTCTCTCTTATAGATTTTTTTCTGTCATTCTGAAGAGTGAGTATCTTTGGACAGTAACAGAAGATTTGATGTCATAGCCCGCATTTGACAGCGATGCATTAGGATAATTCCTAGCCATGACAATCTCTCAGTCTAGGATCCTGTCTTGAACCACATTTGAACCTTTTGGTACGTGAACCCTGCTGTTGGCAGGGAAACCGTAACTTCCTGGTTTTTAGAAAAAGAAAGGCTCAAGTGAGGCGCCTTGGACTTCAAATGGCTATTACAAAACAACATTTTGATGAGTTAAGTGTAAATGAATCAGAAGCATATGGATTTAATTAGCCTCCAAACACAGCCATTTCAAAATGTAGGGAAGGGAAAAAGCGTGCTTGTGTCAAAACACATCTTGGGGGTTTCCTGCGAAATTCAAAATGATGTAAAAACAGATGGAACCATCTGCCAAGCGTTCAGGTTGCGCTGTCTCCACGTGCTAGCTTATCAGGGAATACAGAGCTGTGGGAATTTCTCCCACAGAAATCGACAGCGTTTCAGCGTCCTGTCTGCCAGCCCGCTTGCGGCCTACATTTAATTAAACCAGGCCTACGCATGGCTGGAGAGAACGCAACTTCTATGTTTTTGAAGATGGTCCAGGGCGCAATCCACATGGGACCCTGTGTGTGGTCTCCTCTTACAGTTGAAAATCCCCATATTATTCTTCTCATGCCCTATAAGTTTTTCCGTGTTACCCATCAAACTGGCCGCCGAGACATCCAAGTGCTGAGCACAAGTTGCCTGTTCTTAGTGAAGCCGCACAGAGTCAGGCAGAGTCAAGGAATATACATGCCTTTTCACTTAACTGTTGAGCTGTTCTTTCTTTCCAATGAGAAAGGTGTTAAAAGTTCAAGGGTCAAAAGTTTCCTCCCACTTGAAAGAATGGAGGGGCCTGGTGAACTGTAAAAGACGTGCCTCGCGAAAAAACAAACAGAATTTATTCATCTGAAGCCAGAATGGAAACATGGGTAATTCTTCTCATAGCTTTCAAGAGCTCGTATATCAGGTGTAAGCTTTTTTTTATGTGCTGAGCTTGTCCAGATTTACTGCAGAATGGGCAAATAATAGCACACATTTGTTGAACAGGATTCCGGAAGGTGCTTTTGTGTATAGCCGTCTTTAATCTTCATGACAACCTTAGGGTGGGATAGAGTCATCCCCATTTTACAGAAGAAGAAATTGGCCCGGCCGAAGTTAAGAGATCTGCTCAAGTTTTCTCGGGTAGGAAGGGGTGGGTTGGACAAGAATCCTGATCTTGACTTCTGTGACTAGGAAAATTTCCATTATTCCATATCTACTAAGGAAGAATGTGGCAATATGAGTTTTATTTAGGTTCAGATCACCGACTTTCACTCACTGGCCAAACATACTCTCCAGCAGGGGAGGCAGAATATGTCCTGGGTCTCATCACTCTGACTTAGGTATTAATAGCACCCCACTTCACTCTCTAAAGTGTCCTGGATTAGATGATAAATCACCTGGATACTCTACTCTGAGCCTACTCTAAAAGGGTCAGACTTTGATGGTTTTATTTGGATAAGTCATTGAACCTTTCCATTCCAGATGTTTCTATGTTTTTCGGTTCAATATTTTCACGTACTAAGGAAGATTGGCTGGTTGAGTTTTTAAAGTCTTCAAATCTCCGGATATAAATACCTAATATAGACACAAAACAATGGTTGGGTACCCATGCAATTAATTCTTTACCACCTAGTTCAGTTCTGACCAGAAATCCCAGAAATTGTGCCTTACTCCAAAGTGAAGTAGAGTTTTCTCATTTATCTCAAGGGAGGAAAGAATGTTAAGACCTGCTGTAACCAAATTCCCAAGCAGGGAAACTGGTTTGTGGCACCTTCCCACTTCCCCTTCTCTGCCCCTCTTCTTTCCTCAGGTGCTGTGACTTTTCTGCCCTAGGTTGTCCCTTAGGTTTCCACAGTCTGTTGCTTTGGTCCACACTAAATCTCTCACTATATTCTATCAAGTGGCAAATTTTCTCAATTTTATTATTTTCGCAGGAACTTTGGGAAAGCAACCAAATGCCCTTGTTTCCTTGAATCTTCCTAAGCCTTGTTCAAGGAGCCATTTGGGTGTAGAGGCATCCCATATGCCATTTGAGCCATAGACCTCACAGAAGGCCCAAATCCCCATGGAGGGCAGAGAGTGAGAGAAGAGGGGAAGAGAGGGAGAAGTGGGCTTCTATGGAAACTTTGGTCTGCTGAGAGAAGTTACCTCCATAGCTCTCCTGGAACCTGTGGATGGCTTGCTCTCAGGAAAAGGGTACATTTATATTCTTATAAGAAAAAGGAGTTTTGTGCAACTACAAAGGAGAGAAATTCCAAAGAGACAGAACCACAAGTGAGACTCATGATCCACAGCCTGGCCTCTCATATTGTGAGCTTGCCTCATTCTTTTCCACACAGCAACTTCCTCTGTGGCTCACTGTCACATCCTTCTATGACGATGCCTACTGCTCGGACACTGTGGGTCCCCCACGCTCACTCTGGCTCCTTTCTACATTTTATTACTTACTAATCCTTGGTTGTAAGCAACAGAAACCAACTCTGGTGTACTTACTCAAGAAATGAGTATTTGAGAAGAATTTGAGGTTCGGTGGTTATTTCAGAGTCAGACTTTGAGAAAGAAGATTTGAGCACAGGTTGTTCTTTTGAGAAGCGATCTCAGGAAGCACAGGTAGAGGGCTGGGGAAGTGAGCCGGGGAGAATAAGGCAGCCACCGCAGTGAGTAGTAAGAGCAGCTTCCACAGGGCCCCTTTGAAAAATACATAGACTCTGCCTCTGACTTAATCCAAAACAGTGGGAGGAAGTCGGGGGATTTATCTTCAACTCCCATTCATCTTTAGTTAAAGATAATCTGGGGTGTTAACTCTTCTCAATTCTTGTTTTCCAACCAGACAATGTCCACTGACAGTATCACATGTACTTGAAGAATAGAGCCGATGACATATGTGGTAGTCCATCTCCAAGATGGCTGCCACCCATCGGTCCCTTCCAACCCTGTATGGATAAGTTGTCTCCCCACTAAAGAATGGTCTATTCCTCTACTCCCTGGGATCTGGGCGGAAATAGAATTCAGTGAACATGATGCCTCATAATTGATGCCTGAGTCTCTTGGGACACTCGTTCTAGGAGAAGCCATCAGCCATGGTAGAAACCAAACTGCTCTAAGACCTTCATTCTGTGAGGAAGCCCAAGCTGCCCAGGTGAAGTAGTCACACGGAGGGCTGGGAGGAGAAAGATGCCCACACAGCCCCAAGCTGTTCCAGTGATTCCAGACCAGACAACATGCAGGTGAGCAAAGACCTCAGACAGAGAATGACTGCAACTGTAATGAGTCAGAACTAAGTGAGAACCACGAGGTCACCCTGTCTTTCCCCAGAATCATGACAGCCAACAATAAATTGTTGTTCTACCCTGATGAATTTTGAGGTAATTTGTTACACAGCACCAGACAGCTGGGGAGTGTGCCAGGGAGTAGTGGATACTGAGGTATGAGCAGGATGCTACAGCATTGCTTCAGGGCAAAGAAAGATGATGTCCAGGCCCCAGAAGAGACTCCACAAGGGTCCAGGAGGCAGAGAAGAGTAGGTGATCACTTCGGAGCCTTGATCTCAACAGCCACCTACCCTTGGGGGTCTTTCCACCAGAGAGTCAAACACCTCAGAGAGAGAGAGAGAGTCTGACTATTCTAGTATGGCTCACTGGAATTTTGGGCAGTGGAGACAGAATATGTTGGCATCTTGACTTCCAGGGACACCAAGATTGCCTACAGTGAGGAAGGTAGTTCTTTAAAAAAATGAAGTGAAGAGACTGGAAGAAAGGGGGATGGCTCCTGGGAAGGTGAACTCTCCTCCTCCTGACACCACTTGATTTCGCTTTGCTGACTGCCTCGGTTGCTACCACCTATTCCTAGGAGAAGAATCTGATTTCACCTTTTCATGGCAAGCCACACTGGGCTCTGGGTAAGAAAATGGCCTGATAAGTTGTGGCAAGGCTTGATCAGATGTTATAAGATCCTCACTATGCCTCCTGGTAGGACCGTTATGTTTTGGATTTTAAATGTCCCCCAAATGCCCATAAACTGAAGGGTTTGGTCACCGGCCTGTGGTGTAGTTGGGAGTTGGCAAAACCTGTAGAAGGTGGAGTCCAGTGGAAGGAAGTTAGGTCATAGAGTGTGTGCCCTTGACCTGACCCTTCCTGTCTCCTTCTTTGTTTCCACCTCTTCTGCCACACACTCCCACCGTGATATACAGTGTTGTCAGGGGCCAAGCGGAGGAAACAAGTGACCATGGACTGAAACCTCTAAATCCATGAGCCAAAATGCACCTTTGCTCCTTTAAAATTGTTGTTGTCTAAAATTTTGTCGAGTGATAGAAAGCTGCCCAATATGGCTGGTATTCCATACTTGCTTCATGGGAAGAAGTCATGACCATGGACTCCAGGTTGATGTTCTAGGCATACCAGTGGTTGGACTGTGCAAGAGCTCCTCAAATTTTGATGGTCAATTTTCTTATCTAACCACAATGCCTGCCTTTGGGTTGAAGGAGCAAATAAGAAGCACCTGGCACTCTACCTCAGCTGTAAGTGTTCAATGGTGGTAGTATACCACTTTTATCTAAAGGTTGAGATTTGCTGCCATATCTGATACTTGACACACAACGAAGAGGACCAGATCTTTCCAGCAGTTGTTGTGTGTTTGCCTTGCCTCCACCCTTTCAGTGCCCACAGAGTTCCAAACACCAGCCCCTGCATCTCTTTGCCCAGGGGTTTCTTTGTGTAATAGAGGAAGCTCTACTTGAGGCCAGTAAATTGCGAAGGAGTTCAAGATTACGCTTTCCCCCCAGCTGTCTTCAAGCAATAACTATGGGGTGCTGATGTCTAAGTACTCCAACTCCTTGCCTCTCAGGTGGTGTGATGGTTGATTGATTATGTCAACTTGTAAGAGAAGCTTAACTAAATGGGTTTAGCAATTCTACACCCTAGGGTGTAGAAGATCCACCCTAGGCCGGCCCATTCTCTAGATGGTATAAAGGGGAAATGAAGAGGAATCTAGGCCGGCCGGTTTCTTTGGGTCGGTTTCGCTTCCTTTGGAGGAGCTCCAGACCTTCACCTGGATACTTCGGACCTCTAGACCTTCGCCTGGACCTTCAGACCTTCGCCTGGATCCTTCGGACCTCCAGACCTTCGGCTGGGCCCTCCGGATCTCCAGCTTGCAGACGGACCCTCTGCACGCTTCCACACCTGACTCATAAGAAGCCCGAGGAAGCCAAATTGTAAGCTCCCAAATATTCATATATCTACCATTGTATCTGTTTCTCTAGAGAACACTGACTAATACAGGTGGGATGTATCTGACACCAGGTTCTACAGTAGCTTCTAGAGTTCCCAAGAGGGATGAAGCTCCATGTGTCCACTATGGTAACTTGCTGGTTAATAAATCCTTAATTGGCTGTCCATCTATTTCACTTCCAACTCCCACGCTGAGAACGCCTCCTGAGTAAATTACTTACACTTGACATCTAGTCTCAGGGTCTGCTTCTAGGGGAACCCAAATGAAGAGAGAAAGGAAAACTCTCTGCTCTATGACAAGAAGGGTTGGACTCCTGGTACTTATCCTGGCTCCCAAACCTGAGGATGGTCTTTGGAACATCTGGACTCCAAATATTGTATCCTGTGGTCTTTATTTTTTTCCAAGAAAATTTATTGGTACATTTTAGATATACACAATGATCACATTTGTCATAGTTAATTTGTACCGATACATCATGTATCTTGGCTTTATTTTCCCCCTTATTTACTCCCTCCAACTCCTCCAACTCCTCTTCCCCTCCTTATTTACAACAGCTTTATTTACATTTTTCCCTCTTTTTCTTTTCTTTTTCTCTTCCTTCCTTTCCCCCTCCTCCCACTCTAGTTCTCTTCCCATTTTAATATTTTCTTTCTTTTTCATAATATCTATTATATATTTTTGTCTTATTTACACTTATGGTTTCTCACACCAGAGAACCAATTCAATATGTACTCATGGGTACCTGATTTATTTCACTTAAGAGTGTGTTTTCAAGGTGCATCCGTTTACCTATAACTGTTTCAA
Source organism: Hystrix cristata (assembly GCA_004026905.1). Lineage (NCBI taxonomy): Eukaryota > Metazoa > Chordata > Mammalia > Rodentia > Hystricidae > Hystrix > Hystrix cristata. Next base: position 40,347 of record PVJO010001814.1, on the reverse strand, counting down.
GTTTATCATTTTTTATGGCAGAGAAGTACTCCATTGTATTAAAAAACTGCATCTTGTTTAGCTATTCATTAGTTGCTGGGCATTTGGGTTGTTTCCAAGACTTAGCTATTAGAAGTTGTGTTGCTGTAAACAGGTTGTTCATATATCACTGTGGTACAATATTTTTAATTTTTCTGGTAAAATACCAAGAAGAGGAATAGCTGGGTCAAATGGAACCTCTAGTTGTAGTTTTTTGAGGACTCTCCATGCTGATTTCCACAATGGTTGGACCAATCTACACTCCCACCAACAGTGGAGGAGGGTTGTGCTGGGGTCTTTAGAGCAGCTTCTCAAACTATTCAGCTACTCCCCACACATCTCTGCAATCTTGTCTTTAATTCAGTTCTTTAGGACTCCCGTCCACAGCGTCCCTGCCCTATCTGTGCTTGTTGGTGGGGTTGGGCTGTGGCTTTCTTGACTTGAGGACGAGGGAGATGCATCAGCAGAGGGCCCTGGGATTTCTGAAGCTGCCTGCTGCTCAAAATTCATTACATCGTTCTCCCACTTGAAAGTTTATGTGAATTTTGCATGACTGCAAAATAAAATGTTCTTTTTATTTATTTTGGTGCTGGGAATCGAACTTAGGACCTTGCGCTTACAAGGCAAGCACTCTAATCACTGAGCTAAATCTCCAGCCCCTATGACGGTCTTTTTAAAAAGGTGCTTAAGTGTTTCATGTTTTCACCTGCTTACTACAGGGTAAAATCGGCAGCTCATTCTGATGGCTCATGCTTATCCCTGGAATTCAAGATTTCCCACTAGGTCCCCAAGTGTGTTACTTTGGCCTGTTAGAGAAACGTGTGTCGCCAGTTACGATAGTTGTGTTAGTTACTTTTCTCTCATTGCTGAGACAAAATACCCGACACCCAAAGTGAAGGGAAGAAAGGTTTGTTTGGCTCACAGTTTGTAGAGGTTTCAGTCCACAATCCGCTGGCTCCAAGGCAGGGTGGCCTGGCAGACAGGCAGAAGGCAGCCAGATAAACAAGGGAAGCAAAAAGCGGGTAGGCAAGCCTCTTCTTATCCCTTATATTTTATCCAGGCTACCTGGCTTTTGAATGGGTAGCACTCCCACCCTTAATCCTAATACCCTTAATCCTAGTGTCACATCCTTGATCCCAGCAGAACTATGCCAAACCCTTCAGTGGACTAATTTAGCAATCACACACTCTAGATCCAGCCACCTATGACCTCATGAGACTTTGAGGGAACATCTAGACACAAACCATAACAATATTTAATTTCATATGTTTACTTGATTGGGTTCAGGGGGCCCAGATAGGTAAGAAAACATTATTTCTGGGTGTGTCTGTGAGGGTGTTTGGGGAAGAGATTTGTATTTGGATCAGCAGGCCCAGTAGAGATCTGCTCTCACCAATACAGGTGGTAGCATCCAATTTGATGAGGGCTCAGACAAAACACAAAGGGAGGAAAAGAGCCAGTTTTTCTCTCCTTCTCCCTCTCCCTTTCCCTCTTTCTCTCCTTCTCTCTCTCTCTCTCTGTGTCTCTCTCTCAGTAGAACATCCATTTTTCTCCTGCCTTAGACATTAGAGCTCCTGATATTCAGGCCTTCAAATTCCTGGATTTATAGCAGTCCCTTCCTCACCCGGGTCTTTTGGTTACACCACTGGCTTTCCTGAGCATTCAGCTCGTAGATGACATACATCGGGACTTCTTGACCACAGCTGAATGAGTCTATTTCTATTTAAAATCTGTTTAAAACCTCGCTATGTAAATATCCTATCAGTCCTGCTGCTATAGAGAGCCCTGACTAACACACCAGGTATCTTGGGACCTAGGTTTTTTCTGGGCTTACTGCTTGAGGTGAGACTAGACAGACCCAATCTTGGGATTTCTCAAGTTCCAGAAATTGAGCTTCTGGATTCTAATTTGGCCCAGCCTGGGGAGAGCTGAGTGAAAGGGCTTGCCCCTCGGTCACTGGCGTGGGTGCCCAACTGATTGCCCCCATATCTCAAACTCAGGTCTTTGCTTCAGCACACATTTAAAGTAAAAGAAGTAATAATCAGCTTGCTATTTCCTCTTTGTAATATCTCCTGTCTCTTGGAAGTGTTCCGTTTTTTGGAAAGTGGTTGGGAAAAGGGAGGGATGATGGTATATATTTGTAATCCCAGCTACTTGGGAGGCTGAGGCAGGAGCATCATAGCAGTGGCAATTTAGATTCTGTCTGAAAGTATAATGAAAAGTCTGGGGATGTAGCTCAGTGGTAGGGTGCTTGCCAGAGGCCTGGGTCAACCCCCAGTACTACAAGAAGAGTAGGGGAGGGCATGACTCTGCTTCCTTGCCTTGGTGGTCCATGGGATATTCTCAGTGTATCTCACTTCCTCAAATACCTTATTCTAATCCCAGAGATGTGCTAAGAGAGGTTTAACCTACTTAGTGATATTCTTGAAAGCTATTCTTCAAAGAGGTATAAAAGGCTCTGTTCCTTTCATTTTCTGAAAGCAGAACACCATGAATATTTAGTATTTGTTGAAAAAGACATTAATAAATCAATAGATGGGAGATCGGGAGGAAGAGACAAAAGGGAAATTTTCCCAGGGGAAGGTGTTAAGTCAGGTTTGAGGTACGGAGAAGACATCTTATTGCTTTAAAAAATGCATACAGGCAACATGTTTAACTGAAGCCATGAAGTCATTTTACTTTTTATTTACTCGGGAGGGCTGTAGTGGGGAATTGAACCTGTGCCGTTTGCATGCTTGGCAAGTGCTCTACCGCTGAGCTGCACCCGCAGCCAAGTCCTTTTACTTTTCAAAATTGGTTCAAGACGCTAATGGGATTTAATTTTGTATTACTCTGGCAAAGGTAGTGCCGGGTCCTCCATTTTCAATTTCCATCCCAAATGTCACTCAGACCCAGGGTCCAACAGAGACACAGAATGAGGAGGAGAAGCGGGTGGGTGGGGCCGATGAGTAAATTAAATCCCCGTTATTCCTCTAGCAAGTGGGCTCATTTACAGTTTAAACTCCACAACAGGCACATTGTTGTAACAACATCTGCATTTTATAACTCACCCTGTGACTGTTTCCCCATGATCTGCTGCCCGGTTTGTAATATGTGCTGTGCTGAGCGCCCAAGGCATGGTCGGGAGGCCTTCTGCTACGGTGATTAGATTTATGGTCCTCGGAGAGATTAGCAAGACTACGGCTGTTTAGTTTGGCAAAGACAGAGAAGCAGGGGATGTAATAGGTACATCATAGAGAATGATAAATGAAGAAAAGAAAAGCTTTCGGGGCCTCGTATGTGCCATGACAAAGACACTTAACACACTGGAGTCCCCACCCTGACTGTGTCATTAACCCTGGTGGTTTGAGGCTGCGGAGAGCCAGGCCTCACGGGAAATGCACTGCGCTGATGGGAAATGTCTGGGTGAATGTATTTATACGAAACAGCACCTATGGCTAAATTAACCAGGATCGGTTTACCGGGGCCATCCATCCTACTTTGAGGCGCGGTGACAAGGCTGGCCGAGCTTCCTGGTTCCCAGGGGAAGGGGCCCCAGACAACTTGGCACCAGTCCCCTCTGCAGGGCGTCTGGGTTTCCAGCAGCCTCCTTTCCCTCAGAGATAGAGAGGGGAATCCTGGCTTCGGATGAATGCAAGTATGTGATGGGCTTCAGGGTGGGTGTGGCTGGGATGTGGCCCACCCCAGGAGTTTAGTAGGAGCCAATGTCAGTGCGGGCTAGTGAGCCTGTCTTCTTGAACAGAAAGGACCCGGAAAAATTGGGTCTTGTTACTCACCAGGGATTTTCTCTATATCTGGGTGCAAGAGAACTCTGAATAGTGCAGCGATACTACCTCTGATGCTAACTAATACCAGGAACTGGCCTTCGGCTGAGTATTGGGAGGTCTTCCCAGTTTCTTCCCTGGCCCCTTTCCCTTCGTTCTCCTTTTTGGTCCTCACTTTCCCCACTGCACACCTGGGTTCTAGCCTCTAGCCTCAGTGTGGTTGTGGGGTGAGAAGGCTGAAGGGGTCAGTCCCTTAATGTCTGATGCACTTTGGAGCGAGCAGCACAAAATCTAAGCTCTTGGGTTGGAAACGACCCCAAACTCGCTGCAGCTCCCAGGTGAGGAATTCTTGGCCTCCCATTGTGTCCCTCCCAACAGCTGCTGGAGCACTTTCTTCTGTGATTTTTCTCTCTCTTGCTTATTTATTATTTTAATTACTACATAATAATTACATGTATTTATTGGGAGACAGTATGATAACGCAATACATATTTACAATGTGTACTGCTTTACAATTCTTTTTTCTCCTTCCTCTCTTTGTCCCTTTTCTTTCTACCGCTCTCCTTATTAAAAAAATTTTTATTTTAGTGGTACATTTTAGGTATACATAGTGATAACATTCATCAGAGGGAATTTGTACCTGTACATGGTATACCCTGCAGCTTCTTTTTCCCCCATTTCCTGCCTCTTCTCTCAACCCCTCTTCCCCTCCTTATTTACTTAAGCTTTGTTTCCATTTTTTTCCTTCTATTTTGTCTTGTCCCTCCATTTGAACAATTTCTTGACTTTCCCAATATAATGTATTTTAGTCCTCTACCTCTTTCCATTTCTTCTGCCTTTCCTTCTGTTAGGATATGCAGAGGGAGGGGGAAGGGAAAAGGCTGACGGCGCTCGCCGTGGGAGAAAGCTTTATTAAGGTGTTACAGCTCCCCGGCCTCACTCGAGTGAGAGTGGCCTTTTATCCCTTAGCCGCCCCCACTTTCGTGACGTTGGAGGCTTGAAAGTGTGCGTTTAGGGTTGGTCCTTTCTACATGGGGTAATTGGGTGGTGGGTAACGCCCCTGGGTAAGTTGGTGTGACGGACCTAATTGAGGACTCTAGGCGGGAAGAGGGTTGTTTTCTTTTGAAAACCAGCAACAGCCGTCTTGGGCATCTGGGGCAGATCAACCTAACATTCCAGCCTTTTTGTTTTAGTTGGTTGTGGGTTTGGGGTGTTGTTCTCTTTCCTGGCTGCTTCCTGCTGACATGGGGCGATGTTTTAAGGGGTGTTTGTTTGTGGTCTGGAATGTATAGGAAGATACTTCCCTGAGTTGGAGGGTGATGGTTGTAGTGGCTGGTATCCGTCCAGGAAGAGTTGATTGACAGTCTGGTTGGTGAAAGCCCGTATGCAGTCCTGTAAAAAAATCTGTCAAGCAGCGAATTATGCAAGGTGCAAAAAGCAGGATTAGAAAGATCATGACAAGTGGACCTATGAGAGGAAGAAGCCAAGGCATTTGGCCAAAAAGAGAGAAGAAACCATTTCCTTCTTGCGCCTCCCTCTCTCTTCTTCTCTTTGTGAGCCCCTCTCTTAGTTTAGCCATCGAGTCTCTTACCACCCCCGTATGATCTGTATAGAAACAGCATTCTTTGCGTAGGGCTGCACAGACTCCTCCTTGTTGGAGAAAGAGTAAGTCAAGCCCTCGCCTGTTTTGAAGAACTACCTCAGATAGGGATGTGAGGGATTTTTCAAGGTGACTGATAGAAGTCTCTATTCTCTCTAGGTCTTCATCTATAGCTGCTCTTAAGGACCTTAGCTCCATGTTTTGGGTGACCAGGGAAGTTATGCCCGTTCCGGTTCCAGCTACCCCTAAGGTGACTAGAGTGGCAACTGTTAGTGTACTGATTGGTTCTCTTTTATTTCTTCTGATTGGGCCACTTTCCCAGTATTGATAGAGTGTGTCCTCTGTGTGACAGGTAATGTGAGGCATTATAGTTATCATAACACAAAATTCTTTATTTGGATTAAAAATTTTGGTTGAGAGGCAAGGGGATAGTCCTGTTTGATGTTGGATGTGATATTGGGGAATATTTGGATATCGAGAGGTATCTCGGAGGTTTATGTGGATGGGTGTATGGTGTGTTGTCAGTGAGGGCTCCAAAACATCCCACACTATAGGGTTAACGAGGGCAGGGGGAAGAGGTGGTTGAGGAGGTGTGGGAGAGTCCTCTAGGAGTGATAGAAGAAGACTTAAGGAGGCAGATGAGTGGTTCTCTTGACCCCCCGAGGAATCAGGGATGGTAGGAGTGTGGAAAGTGATAGAGGCTCTGAGTTTAGTGAGAATATCTCTCCCCATCAAGGGGGCGGGGCAAGTGGGGATGACGAGGAAGGAGTGAGTAAATGTTGTGTCTGTGAAATTATATAGTAGGGGTTTGGTGCTTTGAGCTCTGGAAGCGATACCGTCTATCCTGACTATAGAGGTAGATGAGAGGAAGGTGGGCCCCCAGTATTCGGGCAAAACGGAATAAGTGGCCCCAGTATGTAAAATGAAAGAGATTGGCCTACCTTCAACTCTGGCGATTACCTTGGGCTCCCTCTGTGTGATGACTGTCGGGCCAGAGAGCCTTGGGCCTCATCATTCGTCATCCTCCAGGATGCCCAGTAGATCTGTGGAGGGGGTCGGGATTCGCTTCCTCCTCGCTGGGTTGAAGTTGGTCCTTCCCTTAGGGGGACCGTTGACGGTTGGCCTCGCTGGGCCAAGGGGCAATTGATTCCCCAGTGTCCCTCCTGATTACATTTAGGGCAAGACCCCGGCTATGGGCGGGGGTTGGGGCAGGCTCTAGCCCAGTGGCCCTCCTGCTTACATTTGAAGCAGAGGCCTGGAGGTGTCTTGCCCTTATAGGGAGTTTGAGGGAGTTTGTTGAGGGCTTGGGCCAAGAGTTGAGCTTTGGCTTTATCTCTTTGAGCCTTATCAGCTCGAGCTTGTTCAGTTTGATTGTTAAAGACTCTGAAAGCCACATTGAGAATTTCAGATTGGTCTGTTTGAGGGCCATCCTCTAATTTCTTTAGTTTTGCCCTGATATTGGGGGCCGATTGGGAGATAAAATAGGTCATTAAGAGGAGTTTACCCTCTGATGTGGAGGGGTCAACTCGTGTGTATTGGGATAGAGCCTCTGTTAGTCGGGATAGAAAGGCTTGAGGATTTTCATTGGGTTCTTGGGTGACCTTGCGAAGCTTATCAAAGTTAACAGCTTTGCAGGCAGATTTTCGTAGCCCAGCGATAAGGCAGATGACCATATGGTCACGGTTTGTACGGCCGTCCCAGAGGTAGTCCCAGTCGGGTTCCTCTAAGGGCATGGCAGCAGCACCGACTGGGTGGGTGGCATCTGACTGATGTAGGTCATCGGCATGGGCACGGGCGGCAGATTGAACTTGTTGCCGCTGGTCAGGAAGTAAGGTGGAGGTGAGGATTATATACAGGTCATGCCATGTCATGTCATAGGCCATAGTAAGATATTGGAATTCTTTGATGTAGGTATCAGGGTTGGTGGTAAAGGAGCCAAGACGTTTTTCAATTTGAAAGAGGTCATGGAGGGAAAAAGGGACACATATGTGAATGAGACCCTCCATTCTGGGCGCATCGTGGAGGGGGTAAAGAGAATATGGGCTTTGGACAGGGCCCTGGGATCTGGTGAAAGGAGAAGATAATGGAAAAGGGGTGTTAGGTGGTTGTTGTTTGCAGGGGCTGAAGGCTGAGGTCTGGGGGGTAGAGGGTGGATTCGGTAAGGGAGGGTATAATGTTGAGGTGTGTGGGGAGGATAGGGTTTGACTAGGAGTATTATTTGAAGTGGGAGTAGGATTAGGGGAGGAAATGGGAGAGGGAGCAGGGTCAGGAGAGGAGAGAGAGGGAGAAGGGGAGCGGGCGTAAGGGGGCGGAGCGGTTGGGGGCATTCTTTGGTTGGGGGGCATTCTTCAGTGGGGTTGAAGGCTGGGAAATCTGAATTGTCGGTTGCGGTGGAGGGGGTTTTTGTTAAAAGAAGATGAGAGGGTGAACAGGTTTGACAGAGGGAAGGATGAGAGCGCAGGTAGAAAAAGACTTGTACATAAGGAACCTCTGACCATTTGCCGGTGTGGTGACAGAAATTGTCAAGGTCTCTCAGAATTTGGAAGTCTAGGGAGCCACCTTCTGGCCAGTGGGAGTCATTTTCTAATTTATATAGGGGCCAGGCCCACGTAGAAAGAAAAATTAGTCGGCGGGACTTGAGGTCAGGATTAACTTTGTGGAGGGTTTTTTATTGCGCATGCCAGGGGTGAGCTAAGAGGCACCTTGGAAGAAGTAGTCCCCATCGTGAGGACTGGGTCAAGTTAAACAATGTCCGAGGCCTGCAGATCGATCTGGGGAATGTCTCCCACGGATGGATCTGAGGTAGAGAGAGAGAGTGCCCAAGCCTTTTTGCCAGTCGTCACTGGCGAAAAGACAGGGCGGCCGTAGCCGAGTGAGAACCCATACCTAGATCGAGGATTTTGGAGCCGATGAACGGGAACTCAGTAGAGTAGAGGATGTGTTTAACCAGTACCCAGAAAGGGAAAAGGGAAAGGGGAGGAGTAGAGAAAGAGAAGTCGATGGGCTTTTAGGTTGGGGTTAATATGGATGAGGGTTTTGAGGGGACATGCGAGTGGCGAATCGGAGGCTAGTTTAGATTGGGATGTCGTGGGGGGGGTAAAAGGTCGTAGAGGAGTGGGAGGGGGAAGTTGGAGCCCTAAGGGGCATAGAGGAATGGGGCCATTCGCATATAAAGGAAGGGAAAAGGGTGGGAAGGGGGTTTAAGGACCTCTCTATAAAGAAAAGGATAAAGGAGAAGAACAAAGGAGACTGAAAAAGAAGGAAAGGAGAGGATGAGGTTAATCCTTCAACACATGTCTGGCGGATTAGTGAGGCAGTATGGTCAAAAGTCTTCACCCTCGAGCCTAATGGTGAGGGTGGGGAATCTTAAGACTGGTCACCACCTCCCCACCTGCGGATGATCAACCTCGGAAAGGAAACTAGCACAGGCTGAACCCGACGTTCCTTGCTGGGCAGCAGGGGGATCAGATTTGGGAGTGCTAGTGAAACCTGTCCTCTGCATTAAGAGAGTGGCGACCGCTCTAGGAGTTTTTAAATGGTCGGCCGAGTAACCACTGTTTTGTAGGTCTGGAGAAGGAGGAAAATAAGGGATTTTAATTTACCCGATGCAGATTAGGCCGGTGGTGAGGAGTGAGAAGAGGAGAGTAGGGAGGAGGTGGCGTGCGCGATGGGGGGGTACTCACCAATTTCGTGTTCGGTATTGTGCGAGTAGGCATGGTCAGAGGCCCTGGCACGGCGAGCGTCCTCGGGGGAGGTTCAGTGGAAGAGGGTAACTATGGCGGCTCAGACTGAAACGGGAGCCAGCCCAGCAGTTGGGATCCCTCTCCCGGGTTTCGGCACCAAAATGTTAGGTTTATGCGGAGGGAGGGGGAAGGGAAAAGGCTGACGACGCTCACTGTGGGAGAAAGCTTTATTGCAGTGTTACAGTTCCTCCGCCTCACTTGAGTGAGAGTGGCCTTTTATCCCTTATCTGCCCGCCCCTTTTGTGACGTTGGAGGCTTGAAAGTGCGCTTTTAGGGTTGGTCCTTTCTACATGGGGTAATTGGGTGGTGGGTAACGCCCCTGGGTAAGTTGGCGTGACGGACCTAATTGAGGACTCTAGGTGAGAAGAGGGTTGTTTTCTTTGAAAAACCAGCAACGGCCATCTCAGGCATCTGGGGTGGATCAACCTAACACCTTCTTTTCTGTCATTTTTTTTCCCTGAGTTTTATTAAACTTTGTATGGGACACTTCATTGAGGTCTTTCCGGTGCCTGCACACGGTACACTCTGCACAGTGTGGCGACGAGTTTGGCTAGCGGATCTCTTGCTTTCCCTGAAATGGAAACTCAAAAGCATCCATATCTGAGAGGAGCTCACGAGACTCATGCTCCAGGGTGCCGAACCACAGGAAAAACGTGAAGAGGTTGGCAGACCAGCAGAGCAAACAGAAGGAAGAGCTCACTGGGGGGTTCTGTCATTTTGTTTTGTGGCTTTGGGGCAGTCAGCTAATACTTATGTCATTCTTTTAGAAAAAACTAAGACTCATCCCTTAAACTCTAGTAATTCTACTTACATAGATTGGGAACAGTAAGGTTTTTGAATGAAAAAGAGAGATAGGGAGGAGGAGGAAAAGGAGGAGTTGAAGGAGGGGAGGAGGAGGAGGGGAGGAGAAGGAGTTGGAAGAGTTGGAGGAGGAAGAGGAAGAGGAGGAGGAAGAGCTGGAGGAGGAAGAGGAGGAAGAGGAAGAGGAGGAGGAGTTGGAGGAGAGGAACAGGGGAGGAGGAAAAGGAGGAGGAAGATTTGGAGGAGGAGAAGAAGGAGGAGGAGAAGGAGGAGAGATCTGCCCGGAGCCTGTGGTATCTTCTTCACATGTAGGAAGCTGGAAAGATCAGTTCAGGAGCTGATAGAAGAGATAAGGGACATAGGACAGCAGTTCATTGAGGGGCCTTAAATGACTCTGGGAATATTATTTTAGTACACGATGTGCTAATTAACTGCAAAATTTCATGTTGCTGAGCTTTTGTAAATAGTAGAATCAATAAAAGGAGGTAGAAGCAGCAAAGGAAATTTTGTGGGTATCTGTGGTCGAATTTAAACAGCTAAATTAATGCATTTACTTGAAGGCAAAAGTAATGCCTTCCATGGGTGGTGTGAAAAAGCCTAAGTGCTTTATCCTCACAGGCTCTGGCAGTGGGAAGGGCCAGCTGCCCCCTAGTCCTCGGTGCATCTTTGTGCATCTAAATGTGATGTTTAACATCTCAGGCCAGCAGGAAGAATAGCAAAAAAGCCCACATTCATGGGAGCTGCAGACAGGAAACAGAAAATGTCCTTAGTGGTGTCTTTGTCCTTGTGAAAGTGTCAGGGAGGGGTCAACCGAGAATCTCATCTCAAAACCAGCCCAGGTTGGCATCCTGTGTAATATTTGCTGTTTGATTTTTTTGGGGTGTGTGTGTGAGTGTGTGTGTGTGTGTGTGTGTGTGTGTGTGTGTGTGTGTGTGCTGGGGATCGAACTCAGAGCCTCGCACTTGTTAGGCTACCACTTGCGCTAGATCCCCAGCCCCTACTATTTGATTTGTAAATGCGTCCCAAGTCTGAAGTCGATTTGGGAGCTCCATTTACATCAAAATGAGTCGCAGGAACAGCCACGTCCTCCACAGGAAGTTTTTTATGCCTCAACAGAATGCAGCAATATTTTAAGAGGCAAAGATGTCCTGTGCATGGCATTTCTACTCCTTCTTGGCTTCCTTCCTGTCTTCTGCCCATCTTTGAGCCCTGGAACTCCTGGCTGGATGGGAAGACAGAAGGTGGCAGGAACAGTGACCTTCAGGGCCAGCTGCCTCTGCTCTGCTCACAGATGGAGCAGGGTGTCCTGGGCCACCCTGGTTTTATTTACCTCAAAGCCACAGTGAGGTCTGGGAGCCACTCCCAGGCGGGGCCTCTCCAGTCATCTCAGGGGGCTGGGAATCGCCCCAGGGCAGGCCCTTTGAGCGATGTGGCTGCCTCTGTCTCAGTTCTCCCGGGTGGTCAGCCTGTAATTTCAAGATTTACTGGCCTCACAGAGATAGCCAGCCACAAATGGGGCAACAGGGGTAATTACAGGGGGTTGCTCTGCTAATCCACGGTTACGAATGTTAGTTAGAAGGTAAATAAGCTTTGTGCAAGTATTTCCTGAGCTTCACCGGTCCTGTGTCCTTTTTGCTTTATTTTCTTCTCCTTAAGAAGAGACAGAGAGAGAGAGAGAGAGAGATTCTTATTTAATTTCACTGTGGCCAGTAGGAATTAGAAAGAGTCTTTGAAGTCCAAATTATTTTAATACTCTTTTGGTTTGTTTTATATTTGGAATTGGAAAAAATTAAGAAGCCAGATTCCTAAAGTGCAAAAGAATCAGCATTGTAGTTTCTGCCAGTTCGTGGTTGAAGATGGACAGAACAGAAGGATTTGGGGGAAAATGTCTCCAAATCGAGCAAAAGAAATGAAACTTCTGGGACTCCTGCCCTCCTCAGAGAAGCCCCAGACACCAGGGAGACTTGGCTACTAGCCCCTCCCCTCGGAGGCAGTACAGTTGAAGGGAACTGTTTCATATTTGCTTATTGCCCTTTGAGAATCCTCTCTGTACAAACAGGAACATTAACCCTGTGTGTTATGTGAAAGTGACAGGGGACAGCCAGGGCCTTATGGGGATGGTTCATGGCCTCTGCTGGACCATGTGCCCTTCTGGGCCTGGCTTCTCTGGAGATGATTAGAGATGCTTTCTTTGTAGGGTCCTGGAGGGCTCTGAAAAATAGAACTGACCCCAGAGGAAGAAGACAGCATCAGGCTGTTAGATCGTATCATAGTTTCTGAAGATAGTTTCTGAAGATTTAAGCCCCACTGAGAGAATCCAGCCTGAGACTGCTTTATAGCAATGTGAGTGGTTGGGAGGCTGTCCTAGGGGACCCTTGGGGTTAGGGTCCTCACCACTTTCCCCTGAAAGTTTCCTTTCACAGGCCTTATGGCTTTAAGACTTCCCTTCCAACCTGTGTCTGCCCCCTGGAATGGAATGAGCCCTTCTCATCCCCCTGCAGGGGGCCTTTTCATCCCCCTGGAGGCCAGGCCCTCTGCAGAGAGCTGTATCATGAGGCTGGCTTCAGGCTGCCTCATAGGGAAGTATGAGCCCAGGTCTTACCTCCTCTACCAAGAGTGCTCACAGAGTGACCACAAAGGACAGCAGGCTGATGCAAAAACCTGTCAGACATGCTCATCCCGCTGGAGTGGAGCAGACACAGAGAGGGGGCGGAATGTTCTTCTTCCCAGCTTCCCTCTAGCGTCACAGGATTTGCTAATGGATCCAGCTGCTATTACTGAGCTAACGTGTGCTTTTCCTCTTTGCTCCAGTGAGCAGCCTGCCCTCACTCACTGGGTGCAAGCCTTGATCCTGAGTGTATTTCTTTTGTCTTGATCAAACTGGGTTTGTGGGCAATCCCTGAGGACAAGCCAGTTTGGGCCCTGACTTGGGGTGCCGTCCCCCAAATCTGTGGAAGTCAGGTAGACATTGGGGGATAGCGGTGAGTGCACTTGTTTTGGGGCAAGTGGACCTGAGGTGAAATGTCAGCTCATAGTGGCTGAGAGACTCTGATAAGCCATGTGAGCTCTCTATGTCCCAGTTTGTCTGTCTGCTACATGGGAATGAGTGCAGCTCACACACAGGAAGCCACAAGGATGAGAGGAAGTGAGGAGGTGACACAGACCCAGCACGCTGAGGGCAGGCAGCAGGAGCAAAGTGCATGGCGGCAAGCACGGGCGGAGAGCTTTGGGTTTGGCGCACAGACTGCTTTCCCAGGAGCTCTACGCAGACTACGTGTTCGACCACACACAAGTCAGCAGGAAGGTTTCTAATGAAAACAATGCCAGAAACACTCGACTTTGAATCTTTATCTCTTTTGCCTCTTAGCTATGCTTTTTTTTTTTTTTTTTTTTTTTTTTTTTTTTTTTTTTTTTTTTTTTTTTTTTTTTTTTTTTTTTTTTTTTTGCTTTTACTATAGTATCCCATTTAATTCTCGAATAACCCTCAGGACATTAGGACCAAGTAGGTGTAAGTGCGTTACCAATTTAAACAATGCCCGGCCACTTTTGAGCCAGAGCTATTTGAACAAGAGTAAGTTTCTCGGTTTCCTGTGCCTCAGTTTCTTCACTGTTAAAATAGACCTAGTAATAGTACTTGCTTTCAGAGTTACTGTGATATTAAATGATAGATGCAAATACTAAGAACAAGGCTTGGGACATAGGAAGGTTTCCCCAAGTGCTAGTTAGGAGAACTGGGAAGCCCAGAGGGGTTAAGTGAACCATCCTAAGCTCCACAGCTGCTGACAGAGGGGAGCAGGCAGACTCAAGGACCCCCCACCCCGTTTTGGACCAACTTCATTTGCAAATGCTTCTCTCACTGTGTTGTGTCCTGACCAGGAGAGAGCCACATTTGAAGTTCTATCAGTCCGCTGAATGACCACATGGGTGGTCCTGTGTGGGAGCAGTACTACTCATGGAATCTACCACTCTGTAAGACTGATTGCAGCCAGAGAGCCTGCCTCTGCTCTTCCGACGGCATGCTTTGCTCCTTCCTTAGCTCTGGTCTTGCCCGCATCCTTCCATCCTCCTTGCTGGTTACCCTCTGGCCACACGGCTGGAGCCATTTTCCAAATACTGTGTCTGGGACACTGTGCCTGGGGACACCTGAAAGAAGAAAGCCCCCAACACGAATGTCCAGATGTTATGAGCAGATGAGAGAAAACAGGGCACAGCTGGGGAAGACCTGAGAATAGAACTTAGCAGGCCGGAGCACACAGGCACACAGCGCGGCGAATTCTGCCCACTCAGGTAAGTGATAGCTCTATTGGAGGCACTGAAACTAGATCTGGTCCATTCAGGAAGGACACCAGGAGGAGTGTCCTGAGGTCTGTTACAAAGAATAGGTATGACCTCTCAGAGTAAAGGAAGATGCACACCCACAAATTCCCCCGGTCGTTAGAGTTTCTACTATAAAATTAATGGTAATGATGATAATCCCCATTTACTGAATACTTCCTATGAACCAGATATGGTGCATGCCCGTTCTCTGTATTAGTTCATTGAATCATCACATTCCCCACAGATTCGGTTATCCTAGTTTCATAAAATAACAGCTGCGATGGTAACCTCCCACGATGGGCCAGATGTCGTGTTACCTGGCTCAGTACTTTTACCTGCAGAGTGATGTCAGCCAGCAGAGTAGTGCCGGCTAAGCACTCACACTGGCACCCTGTACGTGTAGCAGCCGAGACCCAGAGAGGTCGAGTGCCTTTCCCCAAGGCACACAGGTGATGACTAGCAGAGCCTGGATTTGAACTTATTGAACGTGAATCACAGCAATGGCTATATGATTTACTTTTCTACTTTTTAAAGAATCATCACACGGAGAAGGTGTTATTCATATCTGCCAATTACAAGCAAGGTGATTGGTGCCAAGTGTTGTAAGAAGATTTAGTCTGTACACTCAAGAGTTTTCCATTGAGTTGTGGTGCTTATAACTACCATCAAGCCTCTAAATTAAATAAAAGTATTGACAGGACCGAGATGATTTTTCTGGGAAGGCTTTTTGTTGTGCATAGTAAGATTAGCATTTACATTTTTGAAAGAGTGTTGTCAAAGAGCGTCATCAAAGAGTTCATTTCCTGAGTAGGACTTTTTACCTGATTTTCATGATTAGTGACTAATGTGGTCTGTGAAAGGCCAGACTGTTCTGTGTGATGTCAGCTTTTGTCACCACACAGCTCTGGACCTGTCTGTTGGAGGGCAGTGGCTGTCACACCTCCTGGTGATTTTCTCTTGGTTCTTGGGTCCCCATATAGGCTGATCTAGTGTATTAAACAGTTCAAAAATGAAATAAGAAAATCCATTTACAATAAAATACTTAAAATAAATTTAACAAAAGAAGTATAAGACTTATGCACTGAACACTAGAAAACATCATGGAAAAAAACAGAATGGAAAGCTGTTCAGCGTCGTATTCATCTTGCACTCATGTGTTGTTAGGACAGTGTTATCGCTTGTATCTAAATGTCCCAGCAAAGCTTCGTGAAGTCATAGGTAGTGCTTTTTGAAGGTGGCTGGATCTAGGGTGTGTGATGCTGGGATCAAGGATGTGATGCTGGGATTGATTCATGGTGTGATGTTAGGATTAAGACTGCCTGGCATCCCTGGGTGTGAATGCTACCTGCCGTAAGGGTGGGCAGCCTGGGTAAGATAAGACACAGAAAGAGGGTCACTGCTTGTTGTGTGCTGCTTCTTCGCTGCTTGGGTGCTTCGCTGCCTTCTGCCTGCCATGAACTGTTTCTCCTCTGCGATGCCCCTCTGCCATGCCACCCTACGTTGAAACCAACTGTGAATTGAAACATCTAAAACAGTAAGCTAAATAACTCTTTCTTCCTTTAACTTTGGATGTCAGATACTTTGTCTCAGCAATGAGAGAAGTAACTAAGACAGATAGCAATGCTCCCCAACTTGCTTAGTCAATCTTGAAAAAGGATGAAAGTCAGAGAGCTCACAAACTTCTGGATTTCAAAACTTATAGTAATCGAGAGAATGTGTGACTGATGTAAGGATAACCATTCAATTAATGGAATAGAATTCACAATCCTGAAATGAATGCTTACATTTATGTTTAATTGATTTTTACAAAGGGCACCAAAGCAGTTAATGATGTAACAAGTCAAATGCAAAACTTTCCTGCTGGAATACCTGGATATTCACACAGAAGAATGAAGCTGGACCCTTACTAATACTGTATACAAAACTTAACTCATAGGCTTAAATAGAAGAGCTAAAACTATAAAACACACAGAAGAAAACACAGCAGTAAGTCTTTATTACCTTGTGTTGGGCAAAAATTTCTTACCTAGGACACCAAGAATACAAGTGACGATAGATAATTTAAATGAACTGACTTTATTAAAATGGAAAAAATCTTGTGTTGCAAATGATACCACTGAGAAAGTGAAAAACACAACCCACAAAATGGGAGAAAGTATCTGCAAATCACGTATCTGATAAGGGTTTATTACACACAATATATAAAGAACTCTTCCAAGTCAACAACAAAAAGACGACCCAATTTAAAAATGGGTAGAGGAAGTGAAAAAGTGGCGGTCCAAAGAAGATAGATAAATGGCCAACAACCACATGGCAAGATGTTCAAGATCAGATATCAGTGAAATGCAAATTAAATCTCAATGAGATACTATTTCCTACCCTCCAGGATGGCTATAACCATATTACTAATAACAAATAACAAATGTTAATGAGAATGTAGAAAAATAGGAATCTTCGTACATTGCTGGTGGGAATGTAAGATGATACCGTCACTGTGGAAAATAATGTAATTCCTCAAAAAGTTAAACATAGGATTACTATATTACCTAGCAATTCCACACCTAGATAAATACCCAAAAGATGGAAAATTAGTACTTAAGTAAATATATGAGCATGAATATTCCTAGTAGCACTCTTCACAACCACTAAAAGGTATGAATGACCCAAATGTTCATCAACTAATGAATGAATAAATAAAATGTATAGTAGATCCACATGATGGAACATTATTTGGTATTAAAAAGGAATGAATGATACATGCCACACATAAATGAAGTCTGATAACATTAAGTGAAAGAAGTCAGACATGAAAGGCCACGTATTGTATCATTCTACTTACATGAAATGTTGTTCAGAACAGAGAAATCCACAGACAGAAAAATAGATCAACAGCTACTAGAGGGTAAGGTGAGGGGAAACAGAATGAGGGGAGATAGAATGCCAGTGCCCGTATGTTTTCCTAGTGAAGTAATGGAAATGATGGTTGAACAACTCTGAATATAATAAAATTGTCATAATGTGCTCTCTGAATGGATGAGTTTCTGGTATACAAATTATATCCCGATAAAGCTGTTTAAAATAAATTATACTTGTTGTTGACTACCCTCTCACCTGCCACCCCTAAACCCCTGCTGCCTGGAGTGTGAATGTCACCAGGGCAGGGAGCCTTCTCTGTGTGGCTACCACATGTATTCCCGAGCACCCAGAACAGAGCCACTGTTCAATAAACATTTGCTGCATAACACGTAAACCTTTCTATTGGGCAATTATTTTCCTATGGTCCATTACATAAATCTAAATGTAAAGGAATTAATTTGCTACTTTCCCGAGATAGTGGAGAAAATAAATGAACTCTGTGTTATAGTCTAAATCTAAAATATCCCCCCCAAGCCATGTATTTTCAGAGATGGGGCTTTTGGGAGGTGACTAGATCTTGAGGGTGCTAACTTCACCTGTGGATTTATCCACTGACGAGATCATAATTTGATGGCATTATTTGGAGGTGATGGAAACTTAGGAGGTGGGGCCTGGTTGAAGGGACTAGGACATGGGGGCATGACCGTAGGTACTATAGCTTCTCTCTGGCCCACTGCTCTCTCTGCCTGCTGTACACCACAAGGTGAGCTACTTTTCTCTACTACATGGTCCCTGCCATGAGGCAGTGCTTTCTCACAGGCCCAGAAACAACAGAGCCTGGTGACCATGGACAGAGTCCTTTGAAACCATGAGCCAAAATAAGCTTTTCCTCCCGTAAACTGTTCATGTCAGTTATTTTGGTCATAGTGATGAAAAGTCTTCAAACACACTCTGGAAAGTGTCTGAACTTGGTGGGACAGGAGGCAGGATGCATTGTGGAGATGAGAACTGGCTTTGGTGGCAAAGAGCAGATGGTGCTATCCTCCAAATCAAGGCCAGACATTTTCTAGGCAATGCTAGTGGAGAAGTAGGGATGTGCAAGAGCGAAAGGGCAAAAGACAGCTGAGGTCAGAGGGGCCAAACTGGTGGTAAAGGTGCTTTGTGCCAGTTGGAAGGCCCAGGAAGTGGGTGGGCAGAGAGGCCTTCCAATGCCCAGAGAAGCAATTGCTGGCAGGTGAAAGGCAGTTTGCAGAAGCAGAAGCAGTAAGATCCTAGAAATTTGGATATGGCGTCCATCATTTTACTTTGGCTGCCAATATTTTAAAGATAGGGAGTCTCCACATAAAAATGTGTATTTCTGGTTTCTTGAGGGGTGTGGGGATGAAAAGATTTGCCAAAATCAGCTGACATTTCCCCCTTGGCATCAAGGAACTGGTCATCCCTTCTGTAGAAGGGCCTGAGTTCCAATTCATCAATGGCCCTCCAACCTTCCATGTCTCTAACTGGGGGCCTGGTAAGCATTTACTCTTGTGGTTTGTGCCTGAAGCCTCACAGCTCCTAGTCCAGAGTGCATAGGTGATGGCTGAGCTGATGGGTCCTGTTAAAGAGGCCCAAAGAAAAATAAGACATACATGGATCTGGCCCATTTTCATCCGCAGAGCCACAGACTACATATGCTTGATTTGAGCCAGAGAGTTGAAAGCTCTTGCCAGTATTTTTATATGTAACTCCTTCTAGCCGTCCGCAGGTCTAGAAAGGCCAGGTCTTTGATCTGGGGCCTCTTCACGCATGATCGGCCTCAGACTCGCATGACCAAGCCTGAAACCCTCGAGGATGCAACAGGCCAGGCCTTGTGTGTGGCCTGTCGCAAAGCCTGGCCTGGGGCCAAGGGGTGGTGGTGTTTGCTTGCTGGAGATATCTGCAGGACCTGAGTGGGAGTCCAGGCTGGCTGTAGATGGGTCATTCCTGCCTGCTTGGGGACTTCCTTCGGGCAGATCTGGGTAGGTTCCCACAGGTGGGTCAAACAGATCATTTGTATGCCTTTGGTATTTATGAAGATGGCAAGTGTATGTTGTTTTTAGTTCCAATGAACGGGGGAGACTGGAGACTAGAGCCATTCTTGGATAGTAGTGCCTGTAGTTGTACAATGCTTCCTTCAGAAGCTCCTAATAATAATAAACTCTACTTCCTGAGCCTTTAAGATATGCCAGGCATTATGTGACTACTGTCACACATCATCCCTTTAATGTTACCACATCACTATTTTTCACACTGTATAGATGAGAAGGCTGGTGCTCAGGCAGATTAAGTAATGTGCCCAAGACCACAAAATTAGTAAGTAGCCATTTCAGGATTTGAATCCAGATGTCTCCAAGGTACATGCTCTAAATTATTACGCTGGCCTAGAGACCTTGATAGGAAAGATGCTGTTTTCCTCTGATTTAATGACTGGAGGGACCTGGGAGGTGTGGGCATACCTGGGTTCAGGAAGCCACCAACTAGTTTTCCTCCACTGCTGTCTCTGGTGCTTGCAGCTTGCACCCAAGCTTCCCCTTAGTCTGGATCTTTGGTGAAAAGAAACTGCAAAGCTGGGCCTGACCACACAATGCTTCTGTGATGTGGAAATACACCAGCTCAAAAGGGAAAGGCTTTTTTTTTTTTTCCTTGTTGGTTCCCTGCCAAACCGATTCACGGCATACATAAAATTTAAGTCTTTGGTTCCCCTTATTTTTTTTTTTTTTTGCCCTTTTGCCTTCGGCTTTCCCCTGAGCAGCCTTCCATTCCATTTACTATTATCTTTGATTGAATTATGAAACCGGAAGAATTTGCAGAACTAGCCAGAATAAATGGGTCCTTCTAATCCTGCGGTTACAGGATCAAATCAGCAAAACACTTGGGTGTGAAGTGTCCAGAGCCAGTTTCATTATGGCCTCTATTTGTAGAACCTGGGTGAGAAAAAATTATATTAATAACAAGAAAAAGATCCCCTGACTGGTTTTCCTATTTCACTTCTCCCAGCCTAGCAGTCTACAGTGCCTTGCAGAAATCCAGCTCTCCCCACAGAAAGTCGTGTGCCCCTGACCTCACCAGCCTATCTGGAAACATTATAAATGTTCTTGTTGCTTTAAGTCAGGTTCAAGGCAAAAGCTGTCTCCAAAGACAAAGTTTCTAGGCCGTGTTCTGTGTTACTGTTGCTGACTTAGAAACTCTGTGGACCTGTGGACATGTTTGGTGAAGATGTACCTTCTACTGTGTGGCATCGCTGTAAAGACAGAGGCAGAGAAAAGTCCGTATGGCAAATGGACTTGCTTTTTTGCTTTTTTAAAACCCTTCCCTGTATTTACATCCTTCTCCTAACTGGAGGTGGAGAATTTTTTTTTTTTTTTGGCTTAATGATGCTGGCTTTTGCCGTGTGACTTGCTTTGGCCAGTGGAGTATTAGTGGATATGATGAAAGCAAAACATTGAAATGCGTGTGATTTGGTCTGAACCCTTGTGCCTCTTATGGCACCACTCTGAGAACAAGTTCTGGATAGTGTGTTCATATCAGATCTGAATTAGACCTGCCACCTGGAGACACGGCCTGCTCAAAGCCAGCCAGGAGGAGTCTTATCAAGCCAACTAGGTGTGCATGAGCTGGAAATAAAATGTTTATTGTTATAAATACTGACTTGGGGATGTTTGTTTTGTGGCAATATTGCTCAAAAGCTCACTGATACAGTCCACTGGGGAGACCAGTAACATTCATATCCTTTGTTCTGTTAGTTCAATTCAAGAAAGGAGTGGTGCTCTGTACCACAGCTGGGCCAGAAAATTTTGAGGAGCCTCAGTCAACCTAAATCCATCTACTATAGAGTTTTTCTTGCAGAAACTCACATGATGAAATATGACTGTACAGAATTTATGAATAATTTCTGAGGCTGAGCAACCACCACGTAAAAATGTCTGCTTGGGCAGGGAGGGGAGGGATGAAATGTACCAGTCAGGAACATGGCTGTGAAGTTCATGGCTCAGGCAAAACCATGAAATATTTATTGTTGGGGAAGGGGAAGGACACTGTATGTACCTTCTTCAAAACTAAAGTTCTCAAGACTCTAGTTCTGCGAGGTGAGTGAATGGTCTGTGTGTGGGTCTAGAACTGCTTCCTTCACTGATTCTTTTGGCACTCTGGCCGTAGATTGGTTAGAAAGGACTGTGTTTCCCCCCAAATAAGACCTAACCAGAAAATAATCAGCCTTGAAAACTAGAGATCACAAATGCCAGCCCCTCCAGCCTCTCCTTGCCTTACCTGCTGTCATTATTCTCTTGCTTGGTGGCTTCTCTGTAAGGCAGGTGAGGCAAGGATGGGCTGAAGGGGCTGGCATTTGTGATCTCTAGTTTTCAAAGCTGATTATTTTCTTGCTAGGTCTTATTTTCCGGGAAATAGGGGATTACTTCTTTTGTAAACTGTTATTTGTGTGGCCTCTTAAAGTTGCCCTATGACCTTGCATCTGGCCTTTCTTCTTGGACCTTCAGTTTCTCTTTTTCTGCATTTACTTTTCAGCTGATTTATACCACCAGTCCTTGAACTCCAAGCTGTCATCCAGTGGTCACCCTCAGGCTCCACTGAGGTGTTTCATGGTTACCACCCATTATACTTATCTGAAATTGAACTGACACTCACCCCCCCAATAATTCCTTTTTCCATCTTAGAAACTCCTTCGTTCCTATTTTTCAGGCCAGAAGCCAGAGTCGTTTTGACATCTCCTAGTCTTTCACTCCTTGTGTTCAGTCTTTCAGAAAATCGTGTGGTCTCTGCTCACTATGTACCTACTGGAATGCAGCCACCTCCCACAGGGTTACATCACGCGCTCAGGCCACCTCATCTCCCCTGGACTTTTCAGGAGCTTCTAATTTTTAGTTAATGTGCTGCCGAAGGGAGCACTCAGTCACTTCCTAAAAGATCTTTGTGTTTAAACTTGACCCTCTTCGTTTGTTCTCCATAAGTGGCCAGAACGAAGTGGTTAGAGTGTTTATTAGGTAGGCCACACCAGTCAGGGCGGATCCTGCTCCAACATGTACAAGGCACCAAGCACTTCTGCTGGAGGAGCCTTCTGCCTTCTGCTCACCCCTCACTGCTCTCTTGAGCCCTGGAACCCCGGTTTGCCAGGAGGCCCTCAACCCCGTGCTTCCTCCCCTTTGTGCAACGCTCTTCTTTCCCCCAGCGGGTCAAGGGGTCTCACTCTCTTCTCCTTCCAGATCTTCCTACAGAAATCATATTCCAGCTATTCAGCCATAAAAACAGTGATATCCTGTCATTTGTGACAATATGGATGTGTTTGAGGCCACCCCATTATGCAAAATCAGCCAGATGCAGGAAGAGAAGTATAAGCTTATTCTCACTTGGCGGCTTAAGAAGTTTATCTCCCAGGAGTAGAGAGTAGAATGGTGGTTTCCAGAAGCTGCGGAGGAGAAGTGGGGAGGGAGATACAGAAAGACGGACTGGTCAGTAGGTACAAAGTGGCTGTTAGATGGCAGAAATAAGTCCTGGTGTTCGATTGCACGGTAGGGTGACTACTCAACTGTAGTCACCCTACCGTGCAATCGAACTTATACTTATAATAATATAAGTATTACAGCTTATATTTCAGAATAGCTAGAAGAGAAGACTCTTAAAAACATTTCTAAAAATGTTTATTAATTAATACATGTTTGCAGTACATAACAATTACATTCAATTATGTGCACATAACACATCTTAATTCGTTTTATTTTCCTTTCCCGTGCCCTTCATCCCTCCTGTCTCCAAGGTGACAGGACTTCGTTCTCACCACAGAGAAACGATAAATCATTAAGGTGAGATGGATATGCTAATCACCCTGATGGACTAGTACACAATGTATACACGAATCGCAACAGCACATTGTATCCTATAAATATGCACAATGTTTATGTGTTCATCAAAAATGATAATTTGAAAAAATAATATGTTCAGTAAGGAAGGTGCTCCATAAATAATTGTTGAATGATTAAATGAGCCAAATGGCCCATGGAAAGCATATCCTGTTAATTCTCTCCCCGGGCTTGTGGCCCGCTAACTGATTTATTTCTGCAGAAGAACCCAGCCACCATCGCTGGCAGCACAAGGCTGGTGTCCACTTCCCCTGTCATGGCAGCTCTACTCTTCCCCTGAACTCTCACTTAAAGTTCCACCCACTGCAGGAGGCAGAGCTTCTCACCCCAAAGCCTGGTATAAAGCTTCAGGCTACTTCAAGGCCATGAGGGCAACCTTTGTAGGTTGTATGTACTAGTCCATTTTCTGTTGCTACAGTCAAATATCTGAGGCTGGGTATCTTATAAAGAAAATAGTTGTAATCGGCTCACAGTTCTGGAAGTTCAAGGCCATAACACCAGCATCTGCTCAGCTCTGCTGGGGGTCTTGTAGCAGACGGCATTACTGTGGTGGAAGTGAGTGAGAATAGCAAGTGGGTGTGCGCAGAACAGGGACTCAGGGGAAAGGCCAGGCTCCCTCATTATGCCTCATTTTTGTGGGAGTTCACTCAGAAAGACTGGTGTTAATCCCTTCTGAGGAAGGTGTCCCCGTGACCCTATAACCTAACCGACCTTCCCCTGAGCTTACGTTGTTCAAGGTTCCACCACCCGAACATGCCACACTGGGACTGTGCTTCCAGCACTTGACCTTTATGGGAACGCATTCAGACTACCCAAACCAAGGCATTGTGGTTAAAAAAGAGCACATCTCTGGAGCCAGCAAGCTCCTCAGCCCACCTTGGAAAGTCGATGGAGTCTGCACCTTGAATCCCTCTTGTATGGATCAGGCTGTCAGGGTCTCCCCGGATTTCTAGTCATATTTGGGGTAAGAGGAGACAGTGGCAAGGAAGGGTCCCCTTTATCAGCACACATGTGGGGGTAGGTGGTGAAGGGTTCGTTTTTTTCTTTTTATCAAGTCGTTCAAGAAAACAAAAGATTTGAAATGACAACCCCTGGGCTGAATTCAGTCACAGACACGCTTTACTTGGCCCATGCAGAGTTTTTAGCAAAATCTGAGCCAACATCTAAAATTTGGGAGCTCTCATATAAAAATCCAAATTTGGAGGATGTCCTAAAAATGTCACTCTCTTTTAGATGAGGTGCTCGTTCCTAGCCTACCTCGGTCTGCACCAGGTTGGCTTCATATTCATATATGGACATTGATTGCCTTTTCCAGGAAAATTTGAATTTGCCACCCTTGACATGAAGTGAATTTTGATTCAGTAAGTAGGCATGAGGATTGGAAAGTTAAGCAGTTGCTTCATAGCACAAATAAACTGTACGGCAGACCAAGGGCTATAAACCTGAGAGCAATGCCACAATAGTCTATGCAAGAATTAAAAAAAAATCCCCCATCCTAGGTTGGGTTTCCTGGAAATTGAGTCCAAGCCAAGGATTTTTGTGCAAGGGGTTTATTGAGTTGGTGTTCCCAGGAGAAGTGGAGACAGAGAGGCAGGGGTGGCCTCCCATTGACCCTGAGGGGGCCCGGATCCAGAGTCACACCATGATGGTGGGCCCGTTTTGAGGCAGGGGCCCCCTTTCCCACACCATGTCCCTGGGGATGTGGAAACACCCAGGGAGTGTATGGGGGTCCCATTCAGGGCGGGCCAACAGTGTTGGACCCGCTGGCTTCACAGATGGCACGGAAAAGTCATCCATGGTAGTCGCCACACCCCCCTCCCTCCAGTTATAGAAGCAACGGATGCTTCTTAGAAAGGAATTCAAAAATATACAAAAAGTTAAGGGAAAAAAATCGTTACTTATCCCTCAGTGCACCAAATTATCCTTTCTTCTTTCCTTGAACTTTGAATTAGAATGACGTGACCTTTTATTCCCCAAATTATGGGACATCTGAGGCCTTTTTCAATATTTCTGATCATTCTTCATGCCAGTGAAGGGCAAGCATAATTGACCAAAGGCCTCCTCTGCTGGATTCCAAATCAGCCCCGATGATGGATCAATTACAGCATCGGTGCCGAGGCTGAGCTCAGGGCTGCCACCCCAGGCGCAGGCGCACCTGAGAGGTGGTTTGAGGACTCCCCCTCGGCCCTTGCTGAGCTTCCCTGTACAGCACGGCAGCCTAGACAACTCCACCCGGCCCTCCTCCCTTTCTCCTTGTCTTGGGATCAGAGAAGCATCCCCTCTGCTGGCTCCCCCAGCGTCCTCCAGCTCTTCTACTTTCCATCCAGGCATTTCCCCTAATAAAACCCTTGCATGTTTCATCCCGCCTTAGCATGTGCTTCTCAGACCCAGGTTAGCAGGCTCCTGGTGGTCCCTGCTGCTCCCTACACTATTTATTTGTGGCTACTTCTGGCCATCCTGGCTCCTGCTTCAGCTGGAGCATTCTGGGAAGAGGAGCTGGACTATCCAAAGGTGGAGGAGGGGTGAGGGGCAGACGAAAAAGAGAGAGAAAGAGAGAGAGAGAGAGAGAGAGAGAGAGAGAGAGAGAGAGGCAGCCTTCAGAGACACATTTGGCTTTATGACAGCTTTCTGCTGGCCTTACTTTTTTATAGGACTCCTCTCTCAGAAACGGCATCCCGGGCCCCCAGGGAAGGCCACCCAGGAAGCCAGAGAAAGACACTGAGCTCCGCCTATCAGTCAGCCTGGGGAGGCCATGTACATTTTGACTGCTGACCTCATGGATCCCATCTCTTCAACTGTATCTGACTTGTTCTCCGCCTTGAACTGCATCAGGCTGGATATGTGGTTCTCTTATCCTGGCTGCCCCGTGGTGAGCTACTTACTTAGCTTTCTGGTTTGGGCATAGGTGTTTTGGTTTCCTGCTCCAATCTCTGTGGTGGGGAGGCTGACTCCTGCAAACACTTGTGAGAGTCTTCCTAGTTTTAGAAGACGCTTGACTTGAGTCCAGGGCCAGCCACAAGTGCCCTAAGGTCAAAGTCCCAGAGCAGGGTCCCCTGATGACGGACAAAGGGCTAGATAATTGGCCGGGCTTATGGCTTCTTGGCTGGGGTGACTCTTCCTGTTGCCCTGTAGCTGCCCTCTGGAGCAACTGGCTTGGAAACACCCTTTCATTGCCTTTCCTTCTGTCTTTTCACCCCACATTGGTGTTTCTTGGAATTCCCGGATAAAGCGAGGCTCTGAAATGCTTATCTCAGATCCGCTTCAGGGAACCAGAACAGGCTCCCTCCTTTGCTCAGGTCTCTGGGAGGATGAGAGCTTCCTGGGGCAGGAGTGGGAGAGGGGCACACCAGCCCCCGGTCCTGTGGGCCTGCTGCTCTCCACTCCAATCACATCCCACAGGTGCCTGGAGAAGACCATGGGGTAGGGGATGCAGAAAGTGTCCAGTGCAGCGCTGCAGAGGTGTGGCGGACAATGCTGGCGGTGTCCCTTCTTCACATGGTGTATCTGCCTAAGCCAAGAGCTGCTGCCCCTGCAGATGGGGCCTGTTTTTAGTCCCTGGTTTCCATTCACCTGGCTTTGCTAGCTTCCTGGTCATGATGGGACCGGTGAGCGTTTGGTTTGTGACCTTGTGCTAGAATTGCTCCTTGGAACCCTGGAACTAGGGCAAAGACAATGACCAGTGTGTTAAATCTGCTGGAGGGAACAAGAATAGGATGTGATGTTGCTGCTGCTGAGACCAGGGTTTGATATTGAATGGCTGGCCACACTCAGGGAGGACCTGAAGTGTCTTTCCCATGCAAATCTGATGGTCAGTACTTAATTCTGGAGCCCACTATTTTCTTACCAGCATAGAGTCAAAAGGTCAACAGGCCCCTGAAAGCAAGGATTTTAGTCCCATGATTCTCAACCCCTGGCCTCACTTTTTAAAATCACCAATATTTGGGCTCCAGGAATTCTTGTTTGACAGGTCTGGGGTTGGCCCAGGAGACTGATCTTTTTCAGAGCACTAGTTATGTGTGCTGGAACTGGCTGGCTCCCGCAGAAGAGTCAATGCATGACTCGATTGTTGATAGCCGGTAGCAGTATGTGTGCGTGCAACAGAAACCAGAGGCCACCCCTCGCCTTAGAGAACCCAGAGTTAAACTTCCTGCATACCAGGACAGGAGCTCTTCTCAGCCATCAGTGTCCCTGATGTGGATTTGTTGCCCACTTTGAAGCAGGAGTCTCTACAGACTACAGATCTATCCTGGTGGGAGCCATACTGAATCTTAACCCACTTTGACTTTCCCTTCTTCCACTCATTACTTGCGTGATGTCAGATAAGGTGTCCTTTCCCTGGGCCTCCAGCTTCCTGTCTTTTCAATGGGAATAGTAGTATTTAACTCATAAGAGAGTTTCAAGAATGAATTAAGATCCCACAAATTGATCATCTGCCACAGTGCCTGCCATAGAGATGGGCGCCATAAATATCATCTTCTTTCCCTTTGGTCTGAAATGTGTATAAGTCAGTAAGGTTGTTCCCAAGTGCCTCCTTCTGGGAGCTGTGCCCTGAGTGACCTTGACTACAGTCTCTGAGTGGGTGTTAGCGGAAGTCCACTTGGTGGTTCAACTGAAGAATGACCCTGAACTGAGTCTTTGATTACTGAGCCTGGGCCTTGGGGCACCAGAGATAAGTTTTCAGTTGCATATGACTTTTCCAACTAGCATTGCTTTCCTTGATGCAAGAGAACCAGGGGCTACCATCCATTGAAAGAAAAAAAAAAAAAGAGCTACATTAATTACAGTCTCACCCATAACAATTTACTCTGACTAAAATCTTGCCACTCACCGTTCCGTATTATCTCTTTTAACCTGAAAAGCAGCTCTTTTGCTCTCTTTCTAACCCAGACCCAGTATTTAGCAGGGTAATGGGATTTATGATTTTGTTTACATCAGTCTCCGTGGCGATCCACCATAAAAGATCAGTTGCTTGGCAACTTGGCATTGTGGCGCTGCAGTGGAGGGTGGAATTTTTTGTCTCTCCGAAGCGAAGGCTTAAGGAATAATGAAAACTTCTGCTCATACTTCTCAAGAATGCCTTTTATTTTCAAGGTCAACCAAATGTTTTTTCAGGGAAGACTAATGCACTTTTCTTCAGCGATACACCGTAAAATGTTTCTTCAAGATTAGCCTGTCTGTATGCGGGGGACAACTAGGTCTGGACATTTTTATTCTCTGCTTGCTGCTGCAAATGAGGTTTGAGCAACTCTGGGATTGTCATAATGGAGTGAGTCTCTCATTTACTGGCATTTTTTGCACTCATTAGCAAATGCTTTTTTTTTTTTTTAATGAGCTGCTATACACTCTGCATCACTTCTCATCTTAGAAACCAGTTTCATTTGGTTTGCAGTTGGTTTACCACGATCCCTTTGATGATAGGGTCAATGTTAGCAGAAGCTGGGAAGGTACAAAGCAGGATCCCAATTTCCCTCTGAGGTTTCCTATTGATGATATGCGTCTCTCCAAGTGATCAAAGGGCCTGTTTTAAAACATGTCAATGCCCTTTCCTGACCTCTTTCTCGACATCGGGACACACGAAGGGGAAAAGAAGTTGAGTCACACAGATATGCACGGACATAGCCCAACCTGGAAGTAAAGAGGCTATGATGAGGCTCATGATGGTGACCACAGTGGCTAATTAACCACTTACCATATGCTTTCTGTATATTATCTTGCTTAATTCTTGGAATAATCTTTAGCCACGTGTCATCAGCTAGGGGGTCAGTCACAACTGCCCTAACAGTCAAGACCCCACAGATTGGTGCCTCCCACCACCTGCCCCTTCACTAGCCCCCCCCCACTGTTCTCTCCAGCTAATCTCAGCCCAGTTTTTCATAGTGAGCGACCCCTCACACCAAAATGCTCTGGTGCGCTAGCCTGCTTTCCATTATGTGACAAATTATCTGAGACAATCAATTTAAAAAGAGGAAAGGTTTATTTTGGCTCAGTTTTGGAGGTTTCAGTACAGTACATGGTCAGTTTGCTGTGTTGCTTTGGGCCTGTAGTGAGGCAGCATATCATGGTGGGAGCATGTGGTGGAAGAAGCTGCTTGCAGCCTGGCAGCCAGGAGCAAAGACAGAGGAAAGCCCTGCTATCTCTGATACCTCTCCAAAGTCACACTGCCAGGGACCTAACTTCCTCTCACTAGGCCCCACCTCTTAAAGGTCCCACCAGCTCCCAGCAGCATCAGAGGCTGGCCACTACACCTTCCATACATGGGCCTTTGGGGGACACTTATAGTCATAGTGACTGACCATGGGCCTAGCAGTCTCTCACTTTCATCCTGCGTCAGATTTGGACCCCAAGACATTTTTGGTCCTGTAGTAGTTGTGATGATAAATTACTTGATAGCACTGACAGTATGACTAACTTAGTAGAGTGGGTTGTGATGACTGGGAAATACTCTGCTCAAATCTGACTGTGCATGTCCCAGTTACCCGGAGGCCTCATTAGTGTGCAGATGCCCAAGCCTCACACCCAGAGACTGTGATTTATCAGGCTTGTTTTGAGGCCCAGGGACCTGCGTCTCTAACAAGCACTGAAATGTGACTGCTGGCTCCAGGCAGCTCCTGTGAGCAGCACAGATTTCGGTGCTTTAGCCTGGTCCCTACTCTGAGGTCTGAAAGCATCACTGCTTTCAGTGTGGACTTTTTTGTG
The DNA here is from genome assembly GCA_004026905.1 of Hystrix cristata. Lineage (NCBI taxonomy): Eukaryota > Metazoa > Chordata > Mammalia > Rodentia > Hystricidae > Hystrix > Hystrix cristata. Next base: position 10,661 of record PVJO010001814.1, on the reverse strand, counting down.
TATGTGTGTGGTTTCAGCAAATGTTCAATGCGATCCAGCATGATACCCAGCTTTCCTGTTTCACTCTGTGCCAAGGACTTGGCAAATCTCACATGTGTGGAGTGTTTACAATTTACATGCATTATGTTCTGTTTGTGGAGTGGTTTATAATTTACATATATCATGTTACATTCTATTTGGCTCAGTGGGGTCCCATTTGGCCCATTTCACAAATTAAGAAATGGGGGTCGGGAAGCTGATTTGCCTGTGCTCTAAGGGTGGCATATGAGGAGCCGTTGCCTGTTTATGCCACAAGTTGCCTGTCCCCGTTTCCATCACAGAATAGTTGCCTCCATTCTGTAGTCAGCAGAATGCATGCGCATGGGGAAGACAGATTCGAACCTAGGTGGGAAAAAATCCTAAAACAGAGGCTGAGAACATGCGTTCTAAACATCCAGTCAGCATCCAGTCCCTTGTCCCTTAAATGGGAATAACATTATTTTCACTCTCGTAGGACTATGCAGAGAGTTGAATGTGTGTCCTGGAGTAGTTAGTTTCTAGTATTCCTAGAGAGAAAGGGAAGATATTAGAAGGCACTAGAATGGTGAAGCCACTGCTCATGTTGATTGCAAATGTTCCACAGGCCCTGGGGATTTTTGTTTAACTCTGAACTACTTAGACCAATTGGAGAACATCGCATGTCTTAGTCCATTTTCTGTTGCTGAAACTGAATGCCACGGGCTGGGTAATTCACGAAGAGTAGACGGTTATATGGCTCCTGGCTCTGAAGGCTGGGAAGTGTAAGAGTCCAGCCCAGCATCCTGAAGGCCTCTTGCGGCATCCTGAAAGCCATTGCTGTGACCCAGAGTGAGCCTGCCAGCTCGGGTCTTGCTTCCTGTTCTTATAAAGCCAACAATGCCACCAGGAGGGTCCTACTCTCACGACATCATCTAACCCCAATTATCTCCAACGGCCCCACCTTCAAAATGAATCAAATTGAAAAATTAAAATGAAAGTGAATTGCAACCAAGAGTGAATGCTGGGAATGAAATGAACTTTGAAGGACTTGTGTTCAAACCAAAGTACCATGATTGTGGGTCATTTCATTTCTTTTCTTCCTTTCACTCAAAAAAAAAGAGGGGGGTAGGGAGTTTAAGAAATTGACTGGGAGTTGGGGTTTTAGCTCAGTGGGTACAGTGCTTGCCTAGGAAGCGCAAAGCCCTGAGTTCAATCCCTGGGGCGTGCGTGCGCGCACACACACACACACACACACACACACACACAAAGAAATTGGCTGTTTAGCCACATCATTAATAAGCATGGTGGCAGACAGCAAGGATCACCAGAGAAAAAATGACAGAAGGGTCTGTCTATCAAGCTCTTAGTGTGTGCCAATCAGAGCCATTGCACCAGGTGTGACATGTGAGGAAACTGAGGCTCAGAGGGAGCCTACTCCACTTGGACTTGAACATCTGCAGCTGTCTTGAAAACTTTCTTAGCCACTCTGATATATTACCATTCCCTCAATAAAAAAATCAGGCTCTGATTTAATTTAAAAAATTCTAAATTTGGAAAGAAGACCTTCTCCCTTTTCTCCTCTGGAATTTTGATTATATTCCATTTCTTCTGCTTTCCTGCCCTTCAAAGCCCAGCAGTGCGATGTATTCAAAGACTGGGAGAAGGAAAGAGGGCAGAGGAGAGGGGACCCTCAAGATAGAAATGGAGAAAAGGTAAAGATGTAAGGCGACCACAGCCCAGTGGCAACTTGCTGTGTGGCTGCTTAGGAGGCCAGGAGTACGCGTGTGACCCGAGGGCGTGGGAGTTCCCTAGTGGTAGCTCAGTGTTCCTGGGCTCTCCAAATGTGGATTTGGCCAACTCTATAGCCTGCCCTGACCTTGGAGTGTCTGCTGCGCTGTCTCACATTCCCTGTGTCTTGGGTCTGAATCGCTCTTGGGGTAATCCCTCAACTTCAACTGCATAACCTCAAACCTTCCTGCTGTTGCAGCGGCTCCTGATGTCATCCCAAGAACAGGTAGTCTTCTTAGCCTTGCATACATAGGGACTCTGCAAGGTCGCTAAAATAAGCAACATTTTCCAGAGGGGGACACAGATCTTTAAAGAAGCTCGGGAACAGGCCCAGAGATACACAGGAAGTAAGTGTCTTGGGCTACACCGAAGTCAGCCAGCTCTAAGATATGCATCCCTTTCACCCTTCTGTGCTGCCTCTCCTGAGGTGCAGACAGGGCTGCCTGCCTCTGGCTGTCTCAGAGGAGAGAGGGCTCTTGTGGAGCTGTCGTGGTCTCCTTAAGCCCACCTTTACCCTGGTCAGCTTGATGAAGGCTGGAGGATTTTCCCAGCTGCTGGAGAGTAGACACCCATAGGCTGCAACGGGCATGTGATTTTATCCCTACCTAAGACTCAAGCCAGCAGCTCCTGGAGAACCAAGCTTGATGAAGGAATGACAGTCTACTCAAGGAAGGAAGATCGGGCGGAAACCTGGGAGGTGGGTGGAGAGCATGCCCTGTGGCTTATCATTATATGATCATCCCTTGGCATCTGTGTGAAGGCCTTGAGGATTTGTTCCAGGACTCCTCAGTCCCAAGGATAAGAAAATATGAAGATGCTCAAGTTCCTTATATGGAATGCCTAGGTAGTATTTGTATATAACTTGTGCAATCCTATCCTATACAGATTGTTTGATTGTTTGCAATACCTAATGCCATGTAAATGCAACGTAAATAGTTATTTTACTGTATTGTTTAGGGACTAACTACAAGGAAAGCACAGATTAAGTACAGATGCTTTTTTTGGTATTTCAGAATTCAGTATGGAAGGCAGGGGCTTATACACACGAAGTGAGTGTTCTGCCACTAAGCTACACTGCCAACCCAGTAGAGATGTGGTTTTTTTTTTTTTGTTTGTTTGTTTTGCTTTGTTTTGGTACTGGAGATTGGACCCAGGGCTTTGCACATGCTAGACAATCTCTTTGCCCCTGAGCTACATCCCCAGACTTCAGATACAATTTGAAAAAAACATTTTTGATCCAAGGTTCTTTGAATATGTGGATACTGGGGATCGAACTCAGGGTCTTGTGCTTGCTAGGTGAGCACTCTACCACTTGAGCTAAATCCTCCACCATGAATATGTGGATACTGAGGACCAACTGTCTGTGATTCTTTTTCAAAAAGTCCAGGAGGCAGGTATCAGTGGTCTTTACCATGGATAGATCCCCAAGATATCTTTATTTTTAAATTAGTGCATGTTAGTTGTACAAACAGTGGGTTTCCTTTCAGTGTATTTGTGTGGCATATAGCACACTCTGATAGTCCCCGCCCTACTCTCCTTCTTCTCCTTCTCTTGTCCACTCTCCTTCCTCTTCTCCAACAGTTTTCCTTCTACTTTTATGCCATATCTCTTCTCAAGTTTATTTTATTTTTCTGGATTCCTCTCATGAAAGAAAACGTGATATTCAACTTTCTGAGTCTGGCTTATTTCACTTAACACAATGGTGTTCAGTTCCATCCACTTTGCTGCAAATGACATGATTTCATTCTTTATGACTTAAAAACACTCCCTTGTGTATAAAAACTGCATTTTGCTTATCCATCCATCTGTCGATGGACACCTAGGCTGGATCTGTATCTTGGCCTTGTGAATTGGGTTGCAATAAACATGGATATGCAGGTATTTCTGTAGTATGTGGGCTTTAAATTTTTCAGGAATATACTGAGGCGTGATATAGCTGGATCAAATGTTAGCTCTAGTTTTAGTTTTTTAAGGACTCTCCATACTGATTTCCATAGTGGCTGTACTAATTTACATTCCCACCAACAATGTAGAAGGATTCCTTTTTCCTGTATCCTTGCCAGCATCCATTATTTTTTGTATTCTTGATGATAGCCATTCTGACTAGGGTGAGATGGAATCTCAATGTATTTTTGATTTGAATTTCCCTAATGACTAAAGATGTTGAGTGTTCTTTCATCCCAAGATGTCATTTTTGAGTGAAAAAGACGATTCATCAGCGGATAGCAAACCATTGATGTGAAGCAGCATATTCACACAAAAATGCCATAAAGTTCCTATGGCTGTTTAGGGACATACATGTGGCTGGAAAGGGATGTTCCTTACTTGGGCTGCTTCAGAAGGTGGGACTGGAGTGGTGGTCAAGGAGGACCTGAGCCTTCTGCAAATATTTTCATTTTAATTACGTTTTAGTGGTTCTGGGGATGGAACTTGGGGCCTCAGGTGTGCTAAGCAGGCGCTCCATCACCAAGCTGCATCCCCAGCTCCGAGCAAAGTAGATTTGTGTATTAAATGCAATTAAATGATAAACTTAACCTGATAGTTAAAGAAAAGGCCACTCATTTCTGTAGCTGCCACCTGAAGGCTGCCATTTGACAAATCACATTTACACTCTGTCTGCAGCTCTGGGACTTGGTCTTCAAATCAGAAACAGCACAGGTGGAGGCTCCGCTAAATTCCTAGGGTCTCAGAGTCGGCACTGGTGGTCTCCTTCTTCCAAGCTGTTTCCTTCTTTCACTCTCTCTTACATCTCTTTAATTCACCATTTTTGAGGCAGCAAGGCAGAACAGCAAAGGCTTTGGAGGGTCTTTGCTCCAGATCCATCTGAATTTGACCAGGGAGTAAGAATGACATTCTGGAGAGAGGGATGCATTTGGTCCTTGCTCCTGCCACCTGCTTCCGCTGTGCACCGCCCCAAGGCAAAAGTAGACTCCTCTGTAAATTGTGCTCGATCCTGCAAAGCAGGTGGATCTTTCTAACAGGGCATTCCTCCTCATTTGTGAGACATGAGATTAAAGACGTTGTATTTCCCCTTTACCTTAATCTCCAATAATCCCATATAATCTCCCCACTGGAGATGGCCAAGTCTACAGTGGTGCTGACTCACACTTCCCCAAGGCTTGGGCAGCCTGATGCTTGCCTGAACACAGACAGTCTTCTTGGGTTCGAGCTCCGGCATCAGGACGGGAGCTGGAACCTGCTAAATTGACCTGATACCAGGAAAATTCTTGCCTGTCTCTTGGCCATGTAATAGAGCCTTGGTCCTCATACTCCAAGGGTGTCACTCCACACAGCCAAACAGGATATCAGCGCGCAGAACGTGTAACTTTCCTTTTTGATCCCCCACTGGAGTGTGAGGAAGCCCAGACTTCCTTGCTGGGCCCTGAAATCACAAAGCACAGCAGAGGATTTGGTGATAAACCAACATGATGGGGGAATCTGAGCATGATTCGTAAGATTAAAGGGATGGTTCGCTTAGAAATAATGACATTTTCTTTTGATATAATTGATGAAAATCCAGGAATGCCTGGAAAGAATCTTTATTTCCTGGTGTGAGTATGTAGCTGATGGCCCTTCCTTGACCAGGCAGCCTAGGACAGGGTCCAGGACATGGATTCTGGAGGCAGGATGATGCGATTTCAAATTTCAGCTCTGCCACTTCTTTGTATAAAATCATCTCTCTGAGCCTCACACACATACACACACATTCTTGACACACACTGGGGGTTTAATAAATGGCAACTACCATTATATTATCATCTGTGTTACATTAGTTAGGGCTCATAGTTACAAGTAACATAAACCCAATTACAGTAAGATATAAACAAGAAAGGGAATTTATTGGCTTATTTAACTGAAAGGTCTAAGAGCTTCAGGCATGATTTAATCTAGGTGCTCATAACTGAGCCATGAAGAATCAGGCTCTCTTTTTCCTCTTAGCCAGCATCATCCAGGTGATGGTGGAGAAGGACACCAGTACATCTAGATTTGATTCTTTAATTCAGTTGATCAATCCTAAGAGAGAAGGGCATATTTGCCAATAGTTTAAGCAAATTATCACATGACTCTAACTGGAAACTTTTAGGTAGTTCATTTTCTGTCCCTAAGATTATTATTGTGTCTGAGCATTGGTATATTACGGTCATGTACTGGTCATGTGTCTATTCTTGCAACCATGCACTGAGGTAAGTGCCGTATGAACCAAAGAGAATTATGGAGACAATCCTGATATTAGAAGACTCTAGGCAGGCAAAATCAATATACTGTCACAAGTAGGGCACATTTTTAGTGGATTCTCTAATTGCAAGATTGAGTCAATCTTGAAAAGTTATAAGATTATTGATCAGTAGAGGCTTACCGTTAATTTCTCCTCCCTCCTCTTTCCCCTCCCCTTCCCCTCCTCTCCCCCTCTTGCCTTTCCTCCACCCCGTCCTTGCTGGAGACTGAACCCAGGACCTTGTACACATGAAGCACACACACAGTACCACCGAGCTATATCTCTAGCCCCTTGTCATTACCTTCTTTAGTTGCTTGTAGGTCTTCTGATTTTGTAGTTTTTCAGAAATGCAAATGAGTGACCGAGTCAATGTATGCTTTCTAATAGATAGCCAAGAATATCATTTGAAATTCCGCATTGTCCTAAATTACCATGGATTAATCAAGTTGGAGTTTTAAAAGTAATTAGAGTGGACTTCTAGAAAACGTTTTCGGCTCTTATCGTCAATGTGGAAGGAACTCAGTAGACACCCTAAATCTCCAACCTGCTATAAGTTCTGTTTCCCTGAACATCTGATACTCATTGTTTATTAATTGGGTACCTTAGGAGGCAGAAGTTCCTGTAGCATCAGAAGGTTATTTTGCCACCAGAGAACACTGGGTTTGATTTGCTGCACTCACAGGTGATTGGCTGAACAGTGTGATTCGAATGGGGAGGGGCAAACCCACTCAAAAGGCATAGTGAGTCCACAAATAACCAATACAAAACAGAATGCAGATGCTACAAAAGTGTGCAAGGAGCTGTGTCGGATTCAGAAAACAATACTAAACATTTTGGAAGCTTCACAAAAGGGAGTGCGTTGAAGTGGGCTTGGAAGGGTGTGATTGTGTTGGTGGACATTGTCTTGGAGAATGAATCTGGTCTTGGGGGTTCAAAGGGGCAGTTTCCTTTCACAGACCCCAAATGAAGAACTATTGAATTTCACAGCAACCGTTGGAGCTCCTAAAATGCTCTCACAAGCATTTTCAAAGAATCAGAGAACCAAGCTTCTCTCAATTGCTTGCTTCTGATTTGGGACTCCGTTCAGAAGGGTGACATGCCTTGCAATGAATGTACCTCTGTCACCTGGCTTTCTTGCTTCCCAGCCTTCCTTGAGCCGTGCGTGGCAGAATTTGTGGCTTGATCTGGGAGTCGATGGAAGGTACTGCAGGTCTCAGAATCTCACTGCCCCCTTGCACTTTGCACCTCTGACATTACACGGAAGTAATGGATTATAGCTCATTAGCAAGGTGCCGTCAGACAGGGCTTTCCCCTTCTCCAAGCTGATGGGAGCTCAGTGCCCAGCAAGGCTCCATCACTGTGTAGGCTCCCTAGCCATCCTGCAGGCTGAGATTTTCGGCAGTCTTTGAGACTGCTTCCTTCTCTCTGCGCTTTTATCATGCCCCATTAATTTGTGCTTCGGAAAGTCTTTTCACTATTTTTTTGAAAAAAAAGTTGGTATTTTCCTCGTCTCTTGCTCTGTGCTATAATCAGACTGAAAGGCGATCTGGGTAGGAGAGTACTGTCCAGGCTGAGAGTGGAGCTGGAGTTCTGGGACTGTTGGGGTTTAATTTCCACCATGGTGCAGCTGCTGCCCTGCCTTTGGTCAGGTGCTTTTGCCCTCTCGGCTGTGCCTCTCCATTTGTGGAAAAGATAAGATCCTTCTTGGAGCAGGGAAACACTCTTCTGCCCAGGTGCCCCATTCTGAGACCGTGTGCCTGAGCTAGGGGGCCTTGGATGATCTTAAGGCTTAGTTCAGAGGAGGTGGAGAAAAAGAACCTCCCACCAGATCGGTGGGGTCCAGCCCCTCACCCCAAGTCTTCCCTGTGCATCGCCTAATGACATCAGTCTTTAAAAAATTAATCTTTCAGCTGCCCAAACTTGTGTATATTTATGATGCACAACAGGATGCTTTGAATGTGGTAAGGTTAAATGGAGCAAATTAACATACGTGTTACTGCACATGCCTATCATTTTTTTGTGGCGAGATCACTTACAAGTCTCTTAGTGACTCGAAAGTGCACAACACAGTCAGTTCTCTGTGTCGCAATTAAAAAATTGTGTTTGTTCTGAACATACACAGATTTTTCATGTCCCTGGTGCCTAAATAATATGCTGCAGTAACTACTTGCACAATTTTTGTATTATATTAGGTATTACAAGTAGAGATGATTTAAAGTACGGGGAGGATGTACATAGGTTTTGGGCAAATACTGCACCATTTTATATAAAGAACCTGAGTATCCTCGGGGTTGGCTAACCGTGAGACTTCTAGGACCGGTCCCCTATGGATACCACAAGACTACTGTCCGTTATTAGAAACACAGTCATCACACTGCACAATAGTTCTCCTGAACCTATTTCTCCTGCCTAATTGAAACATTTTTTGAGCAATAGCCCACCAACATGCGCCCCAGTAGTCTTTTTCAAGTCTCTTCTCTCCTTCATCAGCCAGGTCCTAGTCCCGGGAGCCCCTCCCCCACTCTGCTCAGTCTCTCAGAGTTCCGGGGAGCTGGTGGGTGGTAGGTGGCAGGGGAGAGGGAGTGGCTGTCCAGCACCCGAAGTCAGTGTCTCAGAACTCACGGACCCTCTCGCCACCCAACAGGGTAGAGCTGGCTTTACAGCTGAAATTGCTGGCATGCCATTTGCAACTGTGCCAACCTAAATACTTTTTATATAGAAATCCCACACATTCTCCCTGTGAAAGCCACCAACGTAAATGAGAAGGATTAGAGACCTCCTGATATTTGGACATGTTTAACGAGCAAGAAAAGCGAAAGCAGGATGCTCTGTGGGTGTGCACCCCCAGAGCTGTAGACACAAGAAGGTGCCAGGGTGACAGGATTACAGCCAGGAAGAGGAAAGTATCTGTGTGCACAGTCTGGCTGGAGAAATGGCTGGAGGAAACGCAGGAGCTGGTGACGAGGGGGCCAGGGAGGCTGAAATCAGTACCGCTGGGATCCGTTTCCTTTTACTTCTCCCCAGGGCAGAGTTAGGAGTGGAGTGACTGGGGTGGCCTGTGTGGGGGCAGGCTACTCAGGGACACGCCATGAAAGGGGGCTGCCAGGTTGACCAGACCTGGCTGCTTCATCAAGTTGGGGGTGAGCTTCCCTGGGAGACGCTTTTTGATCTACAAGGACATTTTCGTAGGGAAGGTTAAAAGGGTAGAAAGAGTATCAGGAAGGAAACAAGAGCATGGGCTACTGATTCAGTCTTCTGGGGGGTGTGTGTGTGTGTGTGCGTGTGTGTGTGTGTGTCTGTGTTTGTAGGGGCATGGATTTCTTTTCAGCTAGTGACTGAATTATAGTGGTTTTCCCTGCATTACTCATGGGGACACACCACACTGGGGTGATAAAGAGCTGTGATAGCTTCCTAAAGTCCTTGGTGAGTCCCACCAATTCTAGGACTCGAACCTGGAGAAAGCATGCACTATGGGCATGGGGAGCAGAACACATTTGTTACTATCAGTAGTGGGGGCGCCTTGCTGAGTATTTTCTGTTTTGTTTTGCAGTACTGAGGACGGAACCCAGGGCCTTCACACTGCGTTACATCTCCAGTGCTTTATCAAAATTTTGAGACAGGGACTTACTAAGTCATTGAGTTGTCCAGGCTGGGCTTGAACTTGCGATCCTCCTGCCTCAGCTCCCCAAAGTGCTGGGATTACACGTGTGCACCACCGTGCCCAGTGTGCTGAATGTTTTCATAGACCCGATTCTGTCTGACTGTATAATGCCTCTTGGGTTACAAACAAGGTAGGCAGGTTTTATTCTCTCTCTCTCCCTCTCTCCCTCTGCCACACACTCCCAGCCATGATACACCACGCTGCACAAGCCCAAAGCAATGAGGTCATGCACAGAAACCTCAAAAGCCTTGAGCCAAATAATCTTTTTCTCCTTCTAAATCAATTATCTCAGGTATTTGTTACCTCATCAGAAAGTGGACTAAGAAGCATTTGTCATACGGATATCCCAGAAAGAAAGATTGGGAAGTCAGGCTGAGCCTCCAGTTTTAAGGGCTCACAGAGCAGAACTTTTTCACTATTTTATAAATGAATTTGTCTAAAGAGAGCTAGACCTATTTTTTAAAAATCTACTTTTCACTATCTGTCCATACAGGCAGTTCCTTCTGGCCTGGGACTTCGCTGGTGATGCCTGCTTGCAGCTTTCATTTCTACTGGGGTGACACAGACCCGTGGCACTGAGGATCCCAAGGTCTCAATCACCTGAAATGGCAGGCAGTGTGGCAGGGAGGCTGGATAGGTGAGGCAGAGGCAGCGCGGTCCAACTTCCGTTCTCTGTAGCCCGCTCGGGCAGTTCCCCCAACACCCAACACTTAGGCTCCTTATCTGTAAAGTTAGGAGAGTATTTTAGTCATGGAATTATTTCAAGGAGTAATATTTCAAGGATTATAATAATGTAAGTTAAAAGCACTTAACTGAATGTCTGAACTGAGTAAACTCTCAATAGATGTCAACTTGTTGTTGCTGTTATTATATTATCTTCAGAGTACAGTACTTTGAGATTTGAAGTGAAAACTGGCCCAAAATAGTGCCATTTGAGATCAATAAATACTGTATTTTACCAGCTTTTAAAGACTAAGTTTCCTGAATGTTCATGTAAAA
>PVJO010001813.1:0-159755 GCA_004026905.1 Hystrix cristata | reverse complement strand
GAACCACACAACTCCCCAAGAGGAACCAGACCACTACTCCCTCGCTCGATTAATGCCCACCTCCCGTCTTTCAAAAAGACAAAAAGGGAGGAGATGTCGGGAGCCAAGAGGCAAGCCACTTCAGCAAAGTCCAACATAATTCGTGACTTCCGTATTCCCAGAGCCCGCGCGCGCCAAGTTCAAACAGCCCGCGCACGCCAACAGAGCCCGCGCGCGCCAAGTTCAAACCTCCCGCGCGCGCCGATATTCAAACCCCGCCACCAGCTTAGAATCAATCAGCACCTAGCCACCCTATGACGCATCTAGCCCTGCCCCTGCTTGCCCTGACTATATATATATCCAGCTACAGCAATAAAAATTTTGAGGCTTGATCAGAGTCCTTGTCTTGCCTCCATTTTTCGCGCTCCTTGTCCCTTCTCATTCTTCTAGGTGGTCTCCTCGGTCCCCGTTGTTGTCCCGCGGGTCGGGACAAATGATAAAAGAAAGAAAACAGAAATAATATGAAGAATAAAAAGAAAAACATGAAAAGGAGACAAAGAAAAACGAGAAAAAAAGATGAAAGGAGTAAGAAAAAAAGAGAGAAAATGAGTACTTCGGAGTGGGTAGTTTCCTCGCAGGCTCTGCAGTTTGGGAGCCCAGCGGGCCTGCCTTCTCCCCGGGGCCTTCCAGCCTGCGGATCTGCGGGGTGCGCCTCCTCCAGATGCCCCGTTTGTGCCGGGCCGCCGCCGTGCCCGTGCTGGGACGCGTCCTTGCTCCCGCGGTGGACGGGGACGGCGGTCAGCCCTGCGCTCTGTGCCGCGGTAGGTGGCAGCTTCCAGGGCCCACCGCCGGCACTCGCAGGTCTCCGGGCCTGGGCCCTCCCGGGAGTGGGTCGGCGTCTTTGCGGGCCCAGTTTCGACTTCTCGGGGGAGCGCGTGCTAGCCCCCTTCTTGTCCTGGGCGGTCTTGCGTGTCTCGCTAGTTGCGGGAAGGTAACCCGGAGCCCCTGAGGGAAGTCGTTTTTCGGTTGTTCTGGGTCGCAGACCTTAATAATAAACAGCTTCCTGAAATGGCACTCGATCAAGACTGTCCGGGATACGCTGGCAGCCTCGCTGGAATCCGTCGCAGGCCGCGGCCGCCCTGCGAGCGAGCGGAGGGCCCCTCGGAGCGAGCTCCCACACTGCTTTGCGGCCCGGAAGGCCGGAAGGCCGGAAGGCCCAGAAGGTGCAGAAGGCCTGCCTTCCGGAAGGCCCTGCCCTCTCTCTTCCCGGACCTCCCTGCCTGGGCGCTTCCCCACTTCTGGGGAGCCCGCTCCTTGCCCTGCAAGCCGTGGGGGCCGGAGGGAGCCCAAATCATTTCCTTCTTTCTTCTGCACTGCGCACCCTCTTTGCAGCTTCTGATTTTTTCTGTTAGTTCCTCCCCAATTCCTGGAGATTTGCTTCTCTGTGTTTTCTTCAGCAAGTTGTTACTTTCCAGTGTCTGGATTCTGGATCTTACAGAGACTGGTTTGCTACACTCTGCCATTTTCTTTCCTCCTCTTTCACGTCTCTGACAGCCGATCTAACAGGTGTGAGGCAGGGTCTTGTGGGTGGTTTTAATCTGCGTTTCTCTGATGATTAGACATATAGAACATTTTTAAAGTATCTGTTGACCATTTGCATATCTTAAGATGTGTCTCTTCAGGCCTTTTGCTCATTTTAAATTTTGTTTTTTGTTAATAATTTGAGCTGGAGAAAGAATGAGACGCTACCTCAGAACAGCAAGGAGCAGGCTTTACTCACGGAGTGAACCCGCCCAGAAGGGAGACTTCTGGAACGAAGGAGACACTCCCAGAACAAAGGGGCTTGGGGCTTATGTAGGGGGTGCGGGCACTGACTGGCCCATGAGATTTTCTGCAGGGTGAGGTATTTCTTTGTTCCTTCTTATCTTGAGGCTGTGGGCCTTGGGGAGGGTCCAGGGCCTGAGGACCTGGAACACTTTGGCCTTGGGAAGGTCTTGGGAGCTGAGAGTTGGTTCTTCCCATGGGGCATTTAACTTTACAGCCCTTAGTGTTTCTGACTAGGCCTGGTTAGAAAGGTTTAGTGATCAGAATATGTAACAGTTTTCTCGTTATTATGTGGGCACATTCCCCTTCACAATGAGCCCTCTGGTGGTGCTGGTCCTTTCTTAGTCAGAATGAGTGAAAAAGTGTAAGTGAGTATAATATGTCTGTCTCATTGTGCATCTATCTGAAGAGGCAGCAAAACTATCTTAACACTGTAGCTCAAAAGAAACAGTTGAGATTACGTTTTGTAAAAGATAAAACTGTAACAAATAATCCTCCCCACTATGATTTAGAAACTATAAAGACCCATCGAAAGGGCTAAATAAATTAACTGATGTTACATAGGGCTAAAGCAGTACCTCAGTTTTATTTATATTTGGTAGGGGGGTGTGTAAATAAAAGTCAACACATCGTAAGTCAAAACATAACGTATGAGGCTGTTCTCTGATATTGTTATGGTTTGTGTCTAGATGTCCCCCCAAAGCCTCATGTGGTAAGAGATAGCTGGATCTAGAGTGTGTGATTACTAAATTGATCCGTTGATCGGTTTGGCATCGTTCTGCTGGGATCAAGGATGTGAGACTGAGATTGGGGGTGGGAGTGCGGGCCGCCCTGGGGGCAGGTAGCCTAGATAAAAGATACAGGAAGAAGCTAACTAGCTGCTTGTTTGCATTGCTTATTTGCATACATTCCTTGCATTTCCTCACTTTACTTTGCTGCCAGTCTGCCATGCCGCTCAGCCTCTGCCATGCCGCCCTGCCTCGGACCCAGCGGACTATAGACTGAAACCTCTACACACTGTGAGCTAATAAACCTTTCTTCCCCTAACTTTGGGTGTCGGGTATTCTGTCCCAACAACGAGAGAAAAGTAACTAAAACAGATATCATCATCATAATTCTTATTCTTATTGTTAATTATTATTTGTGTGCTGGGGATTGAACCCAGGGTCTCGTGCATGCTAGGCAAGTGCCCTAGCACTGAGCTATGCCCTCAGCCGTGTTTTGAAAGCCCAGAGGTTGAATCAATGTGGTTGGTTTTTGTTGCTTTCTTTTTTCTTTTCTGCCTTCTATCCATGAATTCCAAATGCTTTAATTAGTGTCACCCAAAAGTCTGGATTATTATCACCCTCTGAGTCAAATGACATGATAAATAGCTCCCGTTCTCACAGCTTCTATTTTCAGGCATGACAGTAATTAGATTATCTGTTTTGTTTTGGGGCCTGTTAAGAGTCCCCAAGAATTACTTTTTAATTGGCCCATTTCCCCTTTAATCATTATCTCTTTTTAAGAAACCACACATATTTAGAACAGTTATGCTTATTTTCATCATACAATTGTATCATTCAAGCATTAATTTTCCCATGGTAATTTTATAGATAATTACATTTTCAGTATCTCAGAGTCCTGGTAATGTTATAGACTCTCTGTGAAACTCCATCTGTTTCTGCAGCCCTTAATATCATTTTAAAATATGATTTAGATTTAATTTTATTACCATTCTAGAACAGATACAAATTAGAGGGAAATTGGGAGCAAGATTGGCACAATGGGTTCACAGTTTCACGATACATTAAATCTGGGGGTAATTTATCACAAGTAGGAAAGGTTCAAGTAGTGGCAATGATCATATAACTAGATGAGCAGCTCTTGAAGATATTTTATCTTGGGGGTCTAGTCCAAAGAAAACCCATATGTTCATAACCCTGAAGAGAATTCAGCACCCAGGCCATTGCCACTGCCACTAGGGCCAATTGCTGTGTGGGGACATTTCAATAGCTGCAGAAATTTTTCTTTTCTGACAAATTTCTGAGAAAGCAAATAAGTCGTGTATTGTAGCTAGAAATGTGTAGTTTCACATGGATGGTCTGGTTCATTCAATAGATAGTGAGAATCATTCATTCCACAAATAATTACTATCTACCAGCATCAAGGAATGTTCGTGGCCCTGGAGATTCAATGACAAACAGAACGAGTAGGTTCCTCTTGGGAAATACAGACCAACAGATATTACACAGCGAACAAGAAAAAAGGATATACCATTTGTATGATCACATATGGTACATGTACAATTATACGACCATGTAAGCATGAAACAGAACGGGAACAGGATGATGTGTCAGAGGGTGATTAGGAGTCATCGTTTTGGTGCTGGGGTTCGAACTCAGGGCCTTGTGCTTGCAAGGCAAGCACTCTAACCACCGAGGGAGGCATCTTAAGGACAGCCGACCAGGAAGTCCTGAGATGAGGCGATGGAACCTGAGATGTGAGGAGCAAGAAGCAACAGCCGTGTTAGATGGAGGGACCTATTCTCAGCAGAGGAGAGCTCAGTGCACAAGTCTTGGCGAATCAGTGGGAAGCGGGTGTGGTTGGATGGTGGTAACTGAGGGGCTCTGTGTCTGCAGTGAAGTCTATGGGTATGGGGGCATCAGAAATTTAGGGCTCTGTGCACTCTTTCCTACACCCCACATTGTTGAACCTGGGGTCCCAGGAAGCCTTGAGTGTGTTCCTGCATGGCAGACCCTGCCAGCATCTGCCCTGTATCCATTCCTCTCCATTCCTTCCCTGTACCAGAGAGGTCCAATTTTGTTTGGGGCTGCGTTATCCCAGCTAAAACCCCTCAGTTCCGGAGTCCCTTGTGGCTAAAGGTGGTCACATTACAGAGTGCTGGTTATTTATATGTATCTAGAATGATGATGAGAAGAGCTTCACCTTCTAAGACAAAAAAGGAGACTTGTAGGAAGTTTAGATTTAGAATGTCCTGTCCTTCAAATCGTCCTGTGTTCAGAGGTGGGCTTTTGGAAGGTGATTGGATCCTGAGGGCACCATACTCATCAGTGGAATAATTCACTGATGAGTTCATAGCTGAATGTTCTGGTAGGAGGGGAAGCTTGGTTAGAAGAGGCAGGTCACTGGGCACATGGCCAGAAAGGTATATATCTCTCCTAGGCTCTGCCTTTTTGCCCTAATTCCTGGCCACTATGATGTGAACAACTCTCCTCTGCCAGAACATTCCATCATGCCATTTCTGCCTTGGAGCCAACCAACTAAAGATTAAAACAGTGAGGCAGAATAACCTCTCCTCCTTTAAGTGGTGGATGTCGAGTATTGTGATGAAGATAGATTTTGATGAGGTTATTGCTGAAACTGCGTCTAACCATGCGGTTTAGAAGCCTTTGGAACTGATTTGCAGGAGGAGTTTGGAAAGGTTTGGAGATGCCAGCTAGAGGATTCCTGAAATCCTGTAAGCAGAGCTGAGAAGACAAGAATGCTGATAGATATGCTGAGAGTAAGGCAAGTCTCAGCATGTTTCAGTAGGGAATAAGGACTCCACTGGCAGTTATACTAGACACCATGTGTGTTATAGTCTGGCAGAAAATTTGTCTTCATTTTGTTCATGTCCTGGGACTTTGTGAGAAACTGATATTAAGGGTAGTGGACTAATCTGGTGGAGAAAATTGCAAAGTAGCCCAACATTCAGGCTGTGGCATGGGCACTCCAGGCTGCCTTTAACCAGATCTACAGTGAAAATCAGACACAAAAAGGAAATATGAAAAGTTTGCAAGTTCCTCAGAAAGGAAGTACCTGCAAGTTGAGGCCATGGAGAACATAGCTGCTAAAAAGACAGGAAAAATGGCTGGAGGGGATCTCAGGAATCAGCAAGATGGTCCCTTCACCTCAGCATCAAAGGTGAAAAACTGTAAAGCTTTCTTTTGAGAAGGGCACCTCTGGTCCTTCTGCTCCAGAAGGGCTGTCTAGAGAAATCAGTTCCTGGGCGTTTGTTTCACAGTACTCAGTCATTTAGGCACTCCAGGCCTCTGCAGCCATGGCTCAAGGTGGGCTGGCTACTTCACAATCTGGTGGCAGAAACTGAAGGCATCAACATAGTCCTGGTTTTACAGGCATGCAGAATGAAAGAGTTATGAGGTCATGAAGGCTTCCACCCAGATCTCACAGGAAGACTTGGGAGGCCAGGCAGTGCACGAGGTTGGCGTGTGAAGCTGTGAGATTGAAGCTCAAAGTGGAGACCCCCAGATGTTAGAGACTCCAGGAATGTGGAACATCTGCTGAGGAAAGCTACAAAAGTGAGTGGAGCCAGCCTGAGGGAGAGGCCAGGTGGGCTGCAACTGGCAAGGCCACAGGGTGGGGCTGCCCGAGTCTTCTGCAGTTCACTTTTCACCACAACTTGCCCTGGGTGTTGGACACAGAACTGCAGAATTTATTGTCTGCCCTGCTGGATTTCAGCCTGGCTTTGGTCCGATTCCTTTCTATCCCCCTATTCTTCCCTTTTGGAATGGAAATGTTTACCCTGCCCCATAGTATGTTGGAAGTATTTACCTTCTTTTTGGGTTTTGGAGAGGTTCACAGTTAACAGTTTTCCTTGAGCTTTATTTTTGTGGTTTTTGAGACAGGGTCTCGCTATGTAGCTCAGGCTGCCTCCCGAGTTATTTCGAGAGGTTATTTTGGCTCACAGTGTCAGTCCACGACCAGCTCGAAGACAGAAATGGCATGGTGGAAGGGTCTGGCGGAGGAGAGATGCTTGTATTATGGTGACCAGGAAGTAGAAAAGGGACTAGCCAGGAAGGGAAACATATGCTTCCAGGTCACACCCCCATAACCCACCTCTTCTGACCAGGTCCCCCCATCCCAGCACATTCAGTTATAAACTTATCATTGGACAAATCCACTGATGGATACAGTGCCCTGTGACCAATCACCAATGAACTCATAAGACTTTGGAGGAACAGTCTAGATCTAAACTATAACATTATACCCCTCACCCCCAAAAGATCCATGTTCATATCCTTAGGCAAAATGCATTTTTTGAGACAGGGTCTTGCTATGTAGTTCAGGCTGGCCTAGAGCTCACTCTGTAGTCCAGGCTGGCTTCGAACTTGCAGTGATCCTCCTGCCTCAGCCTCCCAACTGCTGAAATTACCAACACCTGGCGCCATACTTGGTTTATAATTTCATCCTTAGGACAATCCTTATAATTATCTGTATTGCACAGATGGAGCTATTTTGATAAAGCACATAAATGGTTTGTCTAAGATCAAAAAGTCAGAATTTCAACTCAGGTTATTTGACTGTAAGTGAGAATCAAGTTTTTCTAAATTCCCATGGTATCTGTTGGTAAACGGACTGATCAAATCTAATGCCTATTTTTCAAAATTGGGTTGCTCATATCCCCAATATTGAGCAAATGTGCACTTTTAAAAGTTAAAATAATAATACTGACAGTTGAATACCGAAAAGAAACAGACTGGAAGGAAGTAACGGAATGGCATCTTCAAAGAGCAGAAAGAAGCCAGGCATGGTGGCACTTGATTGCAATCCCAGCTATGTGGGAAGCCGAGGGAGGAAGACTGCAAGTTTGAGGCCAACCTGGACGATTTAGCAAGACTCTCTTAAAATGAAAAATGAAAGCGTTGGGGAATGTAGCCCAGCACTCCTTGGGTTCAATCACCAGTACCGGGAGGGAAAAAGAGCAGAAAGAAAATAACTCCGGACCTAGAATTCTATACACAGGGAAAATAACTTGCAAACACACAGTGATACATAAAATGTAGTGACGGATGCTGGTAATCCCAGCACTCTGGGAGGATGAGACAGAAGGATTGCAAATTTGAGTCTAGCCTGGGTGACTCAGGAATTAAGGAGTCCCTGTCTTAAGAGGGGAGATGCAGTGTGAAGGCCCTGGGTTCGATACTTAATACCCCCCCCCAAAAGTGCAAATATTGTGGACAAACAAAAATTCATTGCCAGCATACTCACTTTGAGGGAAATGCTGAAGATTTTCTCCAGGTAGAAGGAAAATTAAGCCAGAGAGAAATGTGGGGATGCACAAAGAAATGAAAAGCAATAGAAAAGGTAATAGAAAGAGTGAATATGTAGATAAGTCTAAATGAGTATTAACTATTCAAGTAGCAATGTGAAGAATGTCGTCTGGGGATACACACGTATTAGGGTGCACATCTATCTACATGTAGTCACTATAATTGCTTGTGGAATATTAGTGTATTTTAGGTAATATGTATTATATACAGTCACTACACAAGAGCCACCCGCACCTGCACCCTCCACACTGGCCTTCTTTCAGCTCTTCCCTGTCTCAGAGGCAGGGGAATCCATAGGGCCAATGAGATTCCCTTTACCTTGGTTCTTTCAGTATGTTCCATTATTTTCCTACAGTGAACTGTGACTCGTAAGTGTGGTCATTTTAGGTCCTGTGAGTCTTCTCTGGTAATCAAACCCTGTTTAAATGCCCCTGTTATTGTAATAACATTACTTGTAATAACCCCAACTGCAAATGTCCCAAATGTTTGTCAACAGCAGAATGGGTAACTAAATCAGGTTATATCCATGAAATTGAATACCACATAGCAATGAAAATAAATAACTACTACCGCACACAAAACATGAATGAATCTTACAAACATATTGAAAGAAGCCTGATATGAATGCATTCATACTCCATGATCGCATTTGTATAATGTAGCACAAAAACAGGCAACACTAACCTGTGGTAATTATCGGTTACCCTTGGAGAAAAGGGATGGAATACTGATTAGGAGACTGTGAGAGTAGGGCCTGCTGGGAATGTTCTTTTTCACCACCTGGGTAGTGATTCCTGGGGTATGTTCAGTTTGTTACAATTCATCAAGTTTATGGTTTTCTGTAGAATATTGTATCAGTCACTTTCCCACTGTGGGGACAAAATACCAATGGCCACAAATTAAAGGAGTGGTTTATTTGGCTCACGGTTTCAGAGAGTTCAGTCCATGGCATGCAGAAACAGCATGATGGAAGGGTGTGGTGGAGGACAGCTGCTCAGCCCATGGCAGCCAGGAAGCAGAGAGAGGGGACAGGAGCCTGAACAACAATATGCTCTTCCGGATCATGTCCCAGTGACCCACCTCTCCTACCCAAGTCCTGTCTCTGGAAAGCACATGCAGTATGAACTCATCAGTAGACTAACTCACCCTTATGATCCATCACCTTCCAAAGACCCCACCTCTGAACACATGAGACTTCTGTGGAACATTCTAGATTTGAACTGAAACATTCCACCACTGATCCCAAAAGGCTCAAGTCTATCTCATTACACAAAATGCATTCAGTCCATCTCCAGAAGTTGCCAGAGTCTCAACTGGTGCAGCACTGCTCAGAGGTCCAAGTCCAAAATCTTTGAGACTCAAGGCAAACACAGCTGTGAGCCCTTGTAAAAAATCAAAAAGAAAGTTAAAATGCTTCCAACATACAATGGGACAAGGTAACCATTCCTATTCCAGAAAGGAGGAGTAGGGGAATGGGAAGGGATTGGCTCAAAGCAAGAGCAAACTCCAGCAAGGCAAACATTAAATCCTGTAACTCCATAAATGAGCATGGTGGCACACACCTGTGATCCCAGAACTAGGGGAGGCTGAGGCAGGAGGACTGCAAGCCCATCTCAGGCAATTTGGAGACTTGGTGAGACTCTGTCTCAAAATAAAAAATACAGAAAGGGGCTGGAGATATAGCTCAGTGCAAAGCCCTGGGTTCTATCACCAGTCCCATAAAAACAAATAACCCCCCCCAAACACACAGACACAACAAAAGAAATTGATGAAATACATAGGATGAGTCTTAATAACTGCTGAATTTAGATAATGGGTATCTGCAGATTCATTATATAATTGGTTTACTTTTGTCAATGTTTGATCATTTTCATAATAAAAACAGCAAGAAAAATATCAATAGTAGATGATTTTAGTGCTGAGTTTTACCTATATTTCATAGGATAAGTATTTCTATTATTTAAATATTTGTGTTTTTATAAAGATGACAAACCCTCCATTTTATGAAGCTAACACACCTTTACAGTTTTTTGAACCCTTTTTGCAACATAGCATGTGTGAAGAAACATTTAATTTCGAGCGCATAGCTTGAGAAAGTTTCGAGTTTGAACCACAGCTGTGCACACGGGTAAAACCAGAGCACTGTGAGCCCCTGAAGCCTCCTTCATGCCCGTTTCAGAGAGTATCGTTTGGCGAAGCAAGCATAGCTTTCAGTCCCAAAATCTGGTTTAAAAAACAATGCAGATTAAGAAATAATGAACATTTAAAAAATAAAACAACAGGGCCAGAGAACAGAGCTGGCCTCGAGTTGCTGCAGATCCCCTCGGCAGAGCAGGGCTGGCAGCGTTCCGGCAGCTCTGAGAGGCCGTGTCTGGGCCGGTCCAAACCCCCGCAGGGAGAGCGGGACCCACTCGGGGTCGGGCCGCGCGGGACTCGGTGGGCTCTGGGAGACCTGGCGTGGACGGGCACTCCTCCCACAGCCACTGGGGAGCCTGTGGCAGCTGCTCATGCCCTGGGTGCAGAGGGGTTCCAAGGGTGCAGCAAACTTAAGTCTTTGGCAACTGAGGGGTCCATATCTCAGGACGCAGGAAGATAGGGCATTTGCACATGGAGAAAGGTCCATGAGCGGGAGGGAGGGAGGGGAGAAGGGGACAAGAATCCAGATACTGAATACATGTACCAACTCCTATGATGAATATAATCGTTATGTACTACAATCATGTACTCATAAAAACAAAAATTAAAAATACAAATCCTAGATCCAACAGCAAAGTCTGTTCAGTATCGACATTGATATTTGTGTTTCATTTTGGTTTTGGCTTTCTAATAACATTATCTTCAAAATCTTGTGTCTAGATGTCCCCCAAAGCCTCATGTGGTCATAGCTGGGGAATTTCAAAGGTGTCTGGAGCAGGGTGTGAATGTGGATTAAGGCTGTGATACTGGGATTAAGGATGTGGATGATGGAAGCCCCACCCCGGGTGTAGGTGGCACTAATAATAGACTTGCAGCTGGATGTAATATAAAGGGAGAGAGGGAAGGTAGGCTTGCTGCTGTTCACTGCCTTCTGCTCACCATGAACTGTTTCTCCTCTGCGATGCCCCTCTGCTAAGCTGCCCTGCCTTGGAGCCAGTCAACTATGAACTGAAACCTCTACAAACTGTGAGCTAAATAAACCTCTCCTTCTTTAACTTTGGGTATTGGGTATTTTGTCTCAGCAACAGGAAAAGTAATTAAGACACTTCCCCAAAATAAAATTTCAAAACAAAAAACAGTGCAAAAATAGGAAGGTGAATGATAATTACACTTATACAGAGATAAATTTTTGAATGAAATATTAGGAAGTAGAATCCAGAAGTACATTTTAATATTTAGACACTTACAATAATAATAATTTACCTCTTCACCATAATTTCTTTCATTTTCTCTGGATTCTTGCTAAAGCACATTATTAGTTTTGTTTTTCTTTATTCTGCTTTGCTTTACTAAGGGATTATAGATAGTAAGCACTTTTTGGCTCTTACACATTATGTTTTTAAGTGCACTTATTTTACCACCACTATGTAGAGAAAGTCTGGCTGGTTATAGAACTCTGGATGACCATAGTTTTCCCTCAGCACTTTGTGTTGACACTGTGACCTTCTGATACCTGTTGCTAATAAAAGTTCCCCATTAGTTTGTTATTTCTTTGAATGTGGCCCATCTCTATTAGATTATACTTTCTTTCAATGCTTAACACTCTGTAGTTTAGCTGCAGTGTTTCTAGGTGTAGATTTATTTTTAATTTCTTGCTAATCAGTGAGATTTTTCAATTCACGTCTGGCTTGTTTATTTCTGAAAAATTAGTCATTTACTTAATTCATACACAACAGTATGTCCAGGTTTAATACTTGTTAACCGTCACTTCTTTTCTGGTCTCCCTGTTTTCTTGTACAACTCCCACCGATATGTTTCTGAATTTCTCATTATACCTTTCATTCCTCCCAACTTTTTTCATTGCTTCTATGCTATGATCTGAAAGCCCTTCATTTCTATCTTGCAGATCCCCAGTCCTCTCTCTTCAGATGTATCCAGGATCAGACAGGGATACTTTCTTGAGAATTATTATTGTAATGGCTTTCTATTTCACTTCTGAGATTTTCAATTTGTTCCTTTTTCACATCTTCCTGTCCTTGTTTCACGAATGATGCTTATTCCTTAATGCCTCTAGCAGTTAATAGAGTAAAATTCTCAAACTGACCTCTAGATCCATAGGTGTTAGTTCTTCCGTCTGTTGAATTTGTCAGCTGTTTTTATGATGATGGCCTTCCTTATGTGCTTAAATTTTTTTAGGGGGGAGGAATTCTGTGGATTGATTCTAGGGCCTCATGCAGGCCAAGTAAAATGTTTTAAAGAGCTATTATTCTTGCCCGGGAGTTCTCCATGTGAATCTTGTATTTTCATAGGATCAATATCCACCTCAGCCTTGGCTGAAGTGGGTTTCATGGGTCTAAACCAAGTCTTACAATAGCAGATCAACTTGGATCTTTTACTCCCTTCTTGATATTTTATTTGGGGGCTTTACATGAAGATTGTTCAGATGTTTTATCGGGGGCCTCTTCTTCACTTTTTCAATGCTCTCAGAAGCAAAAATCCACATCCAAGATATTTTCAATAAACTATATGTTCCACTTAAGGTGATAATTTCCTTCTTTTTGATATTTGCTCCGAGGATAAATGACCAAAGACTTATGTACTAGAGGTGGGGAGATAAAACCAGGCATGTCTCGGCTCTCCACAAACCTCTTCTCGCTGTTGTATTTTATATCCATGAAGAAAACCATGGCCTTGTGCTTCCCCTTTGCAAGCCCCTTAAAATATCTCCATTCCAGGTCCTTTAGATCCATGAATTGCTTTTCTGAAAAAAATCATAATTTCAGAGATTCAGTAGTGCAGTTACTCAACCTTCATTCAGCCAGGGGACAACCCTTCCGTGAGCTTGCATCTCCTCATCCCTTTGGCACCAAGGTGCTCCTAGAGCCTCTAAACTAAGTGGGAAGGGGCAGCGTTCGTCTCCTCAGAGCCTGTCCCTCCGTCTGCTGACTGGAATCGGGCGGAACCCGCAGGAGCACAGCAGGCAGCAGGCGGGGCTCCCTCTGCGCTTGGACCCTAGCAGGAGGTGAGTGGAGAGACCTGGGGGCCTGGAGAAAGGACCCTCAGAAGATAAGGAGAAGAGCGATCAGAAGCAGAGAGGTTAGTTAGTATCCTCATTAGTAGCACCACTAGTTAGCATCATTTCTCCCGTGGTGCTGATGTAGGCCTGGGGAATTTATCTCTACTCTTCCAGCATCTACCAGCTTGGAGTCCTGTTGGTCATTGCAAAATTTGGGGAAAACTTTGCTTTACTATTAGGAGAGGACAGAAGGGTGTTATGAATGTAACTTGGTGGTAGAGCACTCGCCCAGCATGTGTGAAACCCTAGATTCAGTGCCCAGTCCTCAGACTCACATGCACACAAAGGACAGAAATGCACATGTGGCCCTTCGTCCCTCCCCACCACTTTCTGCCTAGAATATGCTCACAGCACCAAATGTGAAAATGTCTTTTGGGCATAAAGACAATAGCTACATATGGAATGAGGGCAGAGCCATCCTTGGAGACAACCAAAGGCATGGCTCCAGCCACCTGCTGCCGAGCTTCTAGTTAAACAAAAAAAATTATCCATATTTGGTTTTTGGGTTATTTCGGCCAAATTTCCAACCTCCCAGGTTCTACGGGGCTTAGCTTGAGCATGACCAGCTCACATACAGAAGAGCAAACCGACGGTGGCCTCCTCAAGAGCTGAACCAATTGGAGCTAGCAGAACCGATGCTGTTGTAATCTGTGGCAGGCGGGAGTCGCGGATGGAGTAGGAAAGTGGAGGATGACTGTTGCAATAGTAATTAGACCTAAGGAATTTCTGATGGTCCCTCCCAGAGACGCCCATCTGTCCCTCGAATAGATAGGACCTGTCCCAGAGGTCCTCCCCCAGGATCTCAGGAGAGAGAATCATGGGAGCAAAAGACAGCTTAGCTCCTGTGGGTGACAAAGTCAAATATCCAGAGCCTTCTTCAGTGGAGTCTGGGCCAGATCTTTTTACTGTCAATACCCACCACACTTGCCCCTTTCTGGTCCCAGACTTTACTCGTGTACTTTCGTGGACTGCCTCAAGTATTGCTGCAGTCACCTCTGCTGGGTGTGATTGTGTCAGAGGGACACCCGAATTAGGCTCTGCCAGATGCCAAGTTCTTTCAGTCTGTGGACCAAATATGCTCAGAGTAGTCAATCTATTCTATTAAACGTACTCCTGTGTCTCTCCCATTGCGTCAATATAACAACGGTGGTGTCAAAATATTCCCTGTGCAAATGGTCTTACCTTATCAAGAATCTACTTCAAAAGGGCTCAAATATTGACTTAATCTTTTTTTTTTTTTTTGGTAGTATGGAAGATCAAACCCAGGGCCTCATGCATGCTAGGAAAGCTCTCTATCACTGGGCTACACCTCCAGCCCAATTTAATCTATTTTAGTAGCTATACAAAATGATAAAACATTACATGTGCTTTTGGGTGAGTGCATGTGTGTGTGTTAGGGTCAAATGTGGGGGCTTGTGCATGCCAGGCAAGTGCTCTACCCCTGTGTTTTTGTCCATAGTTCTCTGCCTATAATAACTTAAGGAAAGGGAACACCTGAAGGATAAGACAATTCTTGCTCATTAAAATTTAACATCCTACATTTTATATATTTTTAATGTTGTCTGTGTGGTCTTTGGCTTTTTATGGTTTGGGGACTATAAAGTCCCCAAAGCCTCCTGTGTTCAGAGGTGGGGCTTTTGAAGGGTGATTGGATCATGGGGTGCTGACCATTCACTGATGAGTTCTAGATGGAATGTGCTATTAGGAAATGGGTCTACTTGCAGGAAGCAGGTAGCTTGGGGCATAACCTGGAAGGGAATGTCTCTCTCTCTGCTTCCAGGTTGTCCCGAGGTGAGCATCTTCCCTCTGCCAGGATGCACTGCCTCACCTTAGGTCCAGAAACAATGGGCCAGGTGGCCGTGCACTGAAATCGTTGAAGCCATGAACCAAAATAAATCTTTCCTCTTGTAAGTTGTCTCTCTCAAGTATATTGTTACAGAGGTGGAAAGCTAACTGTCTTAGTTACTCTTCTTGTTGCTGAGACAAAATACCCAACAGCCCAAGTGAAAGGAGGAAAGGTTTATTTGGCTCACAGTTTGTAGAGGTTTTCAGTGCATGGGTGGCTGGCTCCAAGGCAGGGCGGCAGGCAGAGGGGCATCACAGAGGAGAAACAGTCCATGGCAGGCAGCATGCAGCAAGGCAGCAAGTGACACAAGACAATAGCAGCTTCCTTCTGCCCCTTATACCTTATCCGGGCTACGGGGAGGGCAGAACACACACCCAGGTGGGCACCCTTAATCCTAGCATCGCACCAGGAATCAGTCCTAGCATCACACCCTTGATCAGTCACCTTCTAAAAGCCCCACCTGTGACCACATGAAGCTTTGGGGGGACATCTAGACACAAGCCATAACACTAACACTGTCTATTAGAAAGAGATATCGTTTGTGGCCTCTGTTGAAAGTCCTGATAGAGATGTAATATGGAAAGATGAAAAAAAATTCTATGGAAACCCCTACGTGGCAACAAAGCTAAAATATTTTTAAAAAGGTAATACGCTACTGACTTCATTTAACAAGAAACAAGTGGTCATCGGTGCTCTAGTCTGCATCTCACTGGCTCAGCTTGTAAGGGAGAATTTAAATAGTCTGCCTGAAGAACACGAGTTTTAGGGACCAGGCAGAACTCGGTGCTGGGAGTTTCGATTCTCCGTCCTGCATTTCTTCGCCACTGTAGGCAGCAAAAGCAGCAGCCACGAACCTGAGAAGGTGCAAGGTTTTCACGGGTCCTGCTCTGGAAATGACCTCGCTTTGCAGTGAAATTACCGCCCACCTTCTCCCGCCTGCCTCCTCTGTGTAGGTTACCTGGGTCCACCAAGAAAGATCTGGAAACTTTATCTTCGAAGACTAGCGTCAGTGGGTGAGGTCTCTTTAATACCGGGGGGCTCCGAGTGGCCCTCTCCGCGGGAGCCTGTGACAGAGCATCCAAGCAGTCCCGGATGACGTTGTGAGGAAAAGGGTGCATGGGAAGAGGGATCCCGGGCTCGGCCAGCCTCCTCCGGGGCCGGGGGGCCTGCTGCTCCTGGGGGAACAAGCCCTCCAGCAGGCTGAGGAGCAGCAGCTCAGCCGCAGGCCGGGGCTTCTCGGGCTCCCTTTTAACCGCGGGGCGCATGGAAACTGGGTGGGGAGCTTTTCCGCGTCTGCCGGTTCTGCCGATGAACGACATGGCATTCAGGCTTTGAGTAAGTAGTTTCTGTGCTTCTTGAAGTGAAATGCTACCAGTTTTTAGGAGATTCGATTTCTTACTCTCCTTATTAAAATTCTCAACTGATACATATAATTCTGGCAGCTGTGGGAGAAAAAAAGGGCAGAGTCATGAGATGGAAGAAAATATAATCTGACAGACCCCTACCCTAGAAAAATAGAACAAATAGCCCAGGAAATGGAAGCATTTATTTTTGGAAGATATTTTTGCCTATCTAAACCAAGTCAGTGGTGGCAATATGGAATACTATACTACAAAGCTAAAATAAAAACAGCATGGTACTGGCACAAAAACAGAACCCAGGACCAGTGGAACAGATTAGAAGATGAAGAAACAGGTCCAAATACTCTCAGTCACCTTATCTTTGACAAAGGGGCCAAACCACCTCACTGGAAGAAAGACAGTCTCTCTAATAAATGGTGCTGGAAAAACTGGCTCTCCACATGCCGAAGGTTAAAACTAGAACCCTGTCTTTCCCCATGCACTAAGCTAAAATCAAAGTGGATCAAAGATCTAAATATTAAAACAGAAACACTAAATCTTCTGCAAGATAGAATAGGTAGAACTCTTGAAGACATAGGTGTAGGCAAGGACTTTATGAACAAATCCCCAATTGCCCAGGAAATATCACAAAGGATCAACAACTGGGACCTGATCTTATTAAAAAGCTTTTGCACAGCAAAAGAAACTACCAACAGAGCAAAGAGACAACCCACAGAGTGGGAAAAAATTTTTGCCAGCTATTCCTCTGACAGAGGACTAACATCTCGAATATATAAAGAGCTCAAAAAAATCAGACCCCCCCCAAATTTAAAGACCCAATCCAAAAGTGGGCAACTGAAATGAATAGACACTTCTCAGATGAATAGAAACAGCAATATGGAATAGATAACAGAATCTGAGATCCATTCCCCCAAAGATGAATTATTTAGATATTTCTTTAAATTCCCTATTAGAAAATAAGCCAGTTATATTTGACTTGAGAGTCTGAGATCTTTCCCACTCTCAAACTCTGCGAGTGAGCACAGTCAGGCAGCCGCAGGGAGTGGTGGTGGGGAGGGGACCTTGCTCATTTTGAATAATGGAACATTATCCAGGTATCAAAGCTTCATTCTTGTATCTGAGAATGGTCAGCAGTGAAGGGCAAAGAATGCTGTGAGAGTTGTGATTCATTGGAATATTTTACCAAAATAAATGGTTACATCCACGGAGTATTTGAGAATAGTTATTGGCAAAAAAATTTTTAAATCATTATTTCTCAGAATACCCTTCCCCATTTAAAATCCTACGGTAAAGTGTCTTCCTTGTCCAGAGCGGCCCTGCTGCCAAGCCCACCATTCTGGAGTGGCTTCGTGGCCCGCTCACTAGAAGGCCGAGGAAGCCACGCTCTTGGGCCAGGTCGTCTGGCTGGGGATGTGGGTCAGCAGGACAGCATTAGCCCAGCCTGGGTTTGATCGCCAGCACTGCAAACAACAGCAGGGGAATCGGGTCATTCGGCCCAATGCAGGGCTTCCGTTTAATCCCAGCCAGTTCTATTGCAGGAGCAATGTACAGAAAATAAACTAAAGTTAGCAAATGGTTCTTTAAACCCGATTACCATCACCAGGAAAGCAATAGCACATGCTCTCTCGCCCTCCCAAAAGCTTTTTCGTTTTGTTTGGACCAAAAAGTCACTCAAAGGAAGCTATTGTGTCCCCCTGGCTCCCTGGCATGTCACTGCATAGTCAGTCATTCGAACTTTTCTTATTCTTGAATGTGACATTTCCCATACAGTATCACAGGACTCAGGCACACACCGGACACTGCTGGTGAGACTCTGGGGCCCTGTGGTCTTTAGCTGGATTGGTGCCTTGCAAGAGGGACATTGTGCTGGGACTTTATTCTCGACCTCCTAAAAAAGATAAAAATCAAAGACCAGATAAAATGCAATGAGGAATATAATGCTTTTTATTTTTATTGACTGATCGATTAGTTGATTGGTGCCAGGGATCAAACTCAGGGCTTTGTGCTTGCAAGGCAAGCACTCTAACCACCGAGCTAAATCCCCAGCCCCTGTAATTCTTTTTAAACCTTGTGAACTTTTAAAAACTTACACAATTTTAATTTTTATTTTGTGTTCTCCTCCATCTAGGTTTGCCAAATTAATCACATTTCGACCAAACTTTTTCTTTGAAACAGCCAAGTTCCTGTTCAACAAGTGTTATGGTTTGTGTCTAGATGTCCCCCCAAAGCCTCATGTGGTAAGAGATAGCTGGATCCAGAGTGTGTGGTTACTAAATTAATCCACTGATTGGTTTGGCATGGTTCTGCTGGGATCAAGGATGTGACACTAAGATTAAGAGTATTAGGATTAAGGGTGGGAGTACTGCCTACCCTAAAGACAGGTAGCCTGGATAAAATATAAGATACAGGAAGAAGCTGGTTAGCAGCTTGCTTGCATTCCTTGCCTACTTTGCTGCCTTCTGCCTGTCTGGCATGCCACCCTGCCTCGGACCCAGCTGACTGTGGACTGAAACCTCTACAAACTGTGAGCCAAATAAACCTTTCTTCCCCTAACTTTGGGTGTCGGGTATTTTGTCCCAGCAACGAGAGAAAAGTAACTAAGACAACAAGCATGTACAGGTGAAACACTAGCTCCAAGAATCCTGCATAACTTGCTTTATTGATTTATATTTGTTGTACATATTTTGATCAATTCTTAGTCCATCTAAATAAAAAATCCTCTACTTCCTTACTGGAGAAAATTGCTTTCATTCTAGAGAAAAAAACTAGTAATAACAATAACCATAAAAGAACAATGAACATTTTGAAATGGTTTGCTTTGTGTCACATATACTAGGAGGCATTTTGCAGATGGGATTTCATTTAATCCCTTTGTGAAGGATTAAAAATAGC
The DNA here is from genome assembly GCA_004026905.1 of Hystrix cristata. NCBI lineage: Eukaryota > Metazoa > Chordata > Mammalia > Rodentia > Hystricidae > Hystrix > Hystrix cristata. Next base: position 140,588 of record PVJO010001813.1, on the reverse strand, counting down.
CTTGGAATCTTTACCGTTCATCTCATCAATAAGTGGCAGTTAAGTCCACTCCCACATTTAGCTCTGGCTTTATGTTTGGCTTTGATCAACAGCAAGTGACGTTATCCTATGAGTGGCTGTGGGGACTTATTATTATGGTCAACTTGAGCAGGAACACCCAGCTGGACTGAGTGCTGTGGTTCTGGGCACAGAGGATCCACCTGAAGGTTGTTGCCAACCCAACATAAATGAGAATGGGAGCAGAAGATAGTGGCCGGCTGTTTCCAGGAGAAGCTCTGCTGCGGCTGGTTCTCCTGAAGGGAATTCAGTTGTTCTCGTCGCAGAAGGAGCTCGGGGCCTTGCTGTCATCGAGGATGGCTGCTGTTCACTTTGGGGAGCTCTGCTCTTCATCTCTGCTGTGAGCATCATACCCTGGCTCCAGTATAGATTTCTTTCTGTAGATTTCTTCAGCGTTTTAGTGCAGACACGGATGTGCATGGGACATTGCCATGAGTTCCCAGCCCTTGATTGGATCTTTCGGGTTTCTAGCGTGCAAATAGATGTTCTGCACTCTTCCTGCATTTGGCTTGTGTGTGTGAATGTTGTAATTTGTGAATATCCTGTATTAAATCTGCTCTCTTGCAAACCATTGAGCCTAGAAAGGTAACTAATACAATGGCATCGTGTGACTGCCAGAGTCTAGGGCTTACAAAGCTTCACGGCTGTACCTGACATTCTTAGAAGCCTTGAGCCACCATAGAAAGGGACTAGCAGGCCCCCTGGAGACACCTGGAGACGCCAATAGCCAGCACCATCCACTGGACTTGCAGCAAAGCCACCTTGCTCACCCAGCTCCAGCTGAGCCTCCACAGGCCCACAGATGCTTGAGCCAGCTAACTCCAAAATGATGACAATGAGTTACAGTTGCTGCTAGGCTTGGGCTGGGTTGTTACACAGAAGTAAATACAGACCACTTCTGCCATAAGGCACATTCTTGGTTTGATTCACTCCAGTGAGCCCTCTGTGGGCAGTGAGGGTGTACACAGTGAGGTTGCTGTGCATCCTGACCAGCAGCTGTGGTCACGGGATGGAGTGTGTGTTTGGATGAAATGAAAAGTTTTGTTCCTTCCCCTTCCCAAGCAAGGCAGAAAAAGATACGTCTTAGCTACTTTTCTCATTGCTGAGACAAAATACTCGACACCGGAAGTTAAATGATGAAAAGTGTATTTAGCTCACAGTTTGTTAAGGGTTCAGTTCACAGCTGGCTGGCTCCAAGGTGGGTGGCAGCAGAGGATGAAGAGTCCACGGCAGGCAGAAGGTAGGGAGGCAGCAAGGCAGCAAGCGACAACAACAGCAGCCCTCTTCCTGTCCCTTATATCTTACCGAGGCTACCACCCTCAGGGCGGGTAGCAGTCACCCCAGGGTGGGGCATCGCCCCATGAATCAATCCCAGGATCACATCCTGGATCCCAGCATCACACACTCCAGATCCAGCCGCCTCTGAAAGGCCCCCCAACTATGACCACATGAGGTTTTGGGGGGACATTTAGACAGCATAACGGGCTACATGTATTTTCAGGGTGGTGTCCACTTGGTGTGTAATGCTTTGCCCCACTGTGAAGGAGAACTGGAATAATTCAGAGACCATCCAGGTATGTGTGGCTAGATCTCCTGACATCTTACCGTCACTTCTGAGACTCTGTGTCAACACAAAGGACAGGAAAGCAGTGCAATGCCGCATGCCACCCTCTTTCTGACTTTCCAGCAGTGGCCTCACACACCCCTCTAGCCTCAGACAGTTTAAGACCCAAATGTGCTTTCCTGCAGTGACTCCTGCAAAGGAAAATACTTCTCTAACTTGCTTCAACTAAAGCCTCTCAGTGTCTTGGAGTCAGCCAAAATGCTGTCTTTCAGCAGTGCTGTCCATCGTGCGGAGGGGCCTTCTTCCATCACGGAAGACAACTTGTGCTCCCCTCTCCTCCCTGCAAGTTTGGGGAGGGCAAGTTTTAACCTCACCGAACGGGCTTTTAGAATCAGCGATCCACCTCAAGGAATCGACTTCTGACCTGGCAGCTCTATATAGATACAGTTGAAGATTGAAAAACAGATGCTCATTTCCTGACGATCAGATGGAGGACCGGGGTGTGGGTGCACTGGGAAGCTTAGATTCTTGCTGATCCTCGTGTTGGGTACGTCCCCTTCTCACTGAAGTGATCATTCAGTGATCAATGGTCACTGAGATCGAACATGGACCAAAGGTACTTTCTTCATGTTAATGATGAGCTCACTAACCTCAGGCCCTTTGCTGGAGCCGGGTCAACATCTAAGCCTAGATTAGTCCATTCCACCCTCTCTTGCCAAGTGTCCCTGGAGAAGTCAGGAAAGCAGCCAACGTGTGCAGGACCGACTCACACAACTCATCTGGGGCTCCGGCAGGGACTCTTTGGCACACTGCTCTTCGTCACCTGTTACTGCCAGAAACTCGAGAAGAGCAGGGCACATTCAGGATGCCTGGGAGGGCATGCTGAATCCTCACCCGGAGTTTCAAGCTGTTCTTTAACTCTGTGCTTGCTTTTTTTATACGCTCACCACCTAATTTTTTAGTATAATGATATTTAGCCAATGAACTAGAAATGTTGAGAGGAGTATGACTTCTTACTCATCAGTTTAAGTGCAGTTTTTACTCTACTCAGTTTTCTCCATCCCAACTATTAACTGGCTCCTCATTTTGAAATCAGTTTTTAAATATAACTTCCCTATTCTTTCTAAACTCAGTGCAACGATGCTAATAACAAGCCTGATTGTCTTCAGCTTTGGACTGCTGCATTCCCAGTTTTCTCACCTTGTGTTATTGCTATTTTTCGTAATCTATTTCAAATCTCCTCTTTATGTAGCCACTCGTTAGCTCGGTTTTCAAACTTGGCTATTTATTGCTTTAAGGACAAGATGTACACTTCTTAAATAGACTTACGAAGACTACTCATGATCTACTTCTAACACTTTGCCATCATTTAAAAGTCATTATTTCAAGCTGGGTGGGTAGTGTATACCTTGTAGACCCAGCTAGTTAAGCGGCCAAGGCAGGAGGATTGTTTGAGCCTGAGTTCAAGACCAGCCTGAGCAACACAGGAAGACTATCTCAAAACAAACAAAAATACCGAAGGGCAAGAAACATTAAAACTAAAATAAACTTTAAGAAATGTCACAGTGTTACCACAGCGTTGTGTTATCTCCACCCGAGCAGCCGAGTAAAGTCGCTGTCTTCCAAATGAACGTCTGTGCAACTCCTCTGTAAGCAGCCAGGATGGCCTCCCTCCGCTTTTATGCTAACCTGAATAAAAACCACAGAAAAAAATTGAAAAACGCACAATGTTGAATACCTTTTGTGTGACATAAAAGCAAAACATTAACAACAGGAAATGCAAATAAAGAAAAACTTTGAAATAGTTTAGAGAGAATCTACTTATGGTCCGCTGGTTTTTTTAACAAGGTTGCCAGGACAATTCAATGGGAGAAAATCGTCTTTTTAGTGACAAGAGCTGGAACAATATGTAAAAGAGTGAGGTTGGACTCCTACCTCAGTCCTTATAAAAAGATTAATTTCAAGTGGCTCATAGACCTAAACATAAGATCTAAAACTATAGAGCTCTTACAATAAAGCAGAGGAATAAATCTCTGTGACCTTGGGTCAAGCAGTGGTTCCTTCGCTGTGACTGCAAAGCAAAACAACAGGGAAAAAAGATAAATTGGGACCTCATCAAAATTAAAACCTTTCGTGCTATAGTGGGAAAAAAATGAAAAAACCCACAGAATGAGAGCAAATGTTTACAAATCATATGTCAAATCAACAATAAAAAGCCATATAACCCAATTAAAATATGGGCAAAGGGGTTTTCCAGTTTGGTTTCGGGTCTGGCGTACAATAAGCTTCAAAGCTCTGTCCTGACAAGTAAAAATCTGGACAAACTGAAAAACAATTCTTCTATCTGAAGAGAAGTGAGGTCACAAGGCAAACTGCTGCTCTTGAAATCAAAAGGACAGACAGGCATGTACAGAGTCACAACTGAGAGTAGAAGCTGCCGAAAACACAGCAGGACCATCTCTCTCTCTCTCTCTCTCTCTCACACACACACACACACACACACACACACACACACGCACAGTTTGAAGACACAGTAAGCACCTGAAGCAGGCACAGACATGGCAGGGATGATGAATTAAGGAGTGCAGCTCAGGGGCGGGGCTTGCCCTGGGTTCTGTACCCTGCATGCGAACCCTGGCAACAAAGCCGGTGAAACAGCCGTCATTAACATGCTAAGGCCCCCGATGGCTAAAACAGACCACACACAAGAACGGATGAGCAATGCGAGCAGTCAGAGATTCTAACGAATGAATGTAAAGGAAATGCTCCCACCACAGCCATAACCAAAATGAAGAGTGTTTTTGGTGGGCTCATTAGTAGACTGGACATGGCTGAGGAAAGACTCTCTGAACTTTCAGAGCTGAAAAGCCAAGAGAAAAAGAACTGAAAACATTAGAACACAATACCCACCACACGCAGGTTAACTATAAAGTGTAGCATGTGCATAGTGAGACTATCAGAAGAAGAGACGAAGGAACAGAATTGACGTTTGAAGCAAAGATGGTTCAAGATTTCCCCAGCTGACAATGCGTGTGTGCCAGCCACAGATCTAAGATGCTCAGAGAACACCAAGTGGGATAATGTAAAAAACCAAACCAAACCAAAAAGTAGCCAGTGTGGTGCACACGTATAATCCCAGCACTCTGGGAGGCTGAGGCAGGAAGATCACAAATCTGAGCCCAGCCTGGACAACTCAGTGACTAGTAAGACTCTGTCTCAAAACATCGAAAGGGCTGGCATAGCCCAGTACGAAGGCTGTGGGTCCAATTCCTAGCACTAAACACAAAAATACCTAGATACAGGCACATTACAGTCAAACTGCTGAAAAGCAAAGATAAGGAAAAAACCTTAAAAGAAGTCAGTGGAAAAAGACACCTTACCTATAAAGAACAAAGATAAGAATTATGCCTAACGGCTCCTTAGAAACCAAATGAGCAAGAAGAAAGAGTGAAATATTTAGAACTGAGAGAAAACCCTCGGCAATTTCAAATTCCGTCACCTATGGAATTATGCTTCAAAAATCAAAGAGCGATAATGACCTTCTCAGACAAACATTGAGGGAATTTGTTGCCAGTCTTCCTGCCTTATGAAGAATATTAAATTTCTACAGAGAGAAGGAAAATTATATAAATCAGAAACTCAGACCTTCATGAGGAATGGAAAAGCATTTTGGAAGGAATAAATGAAGGTAAAATGAAACAGTTTATATCTCCTATTTTAATCAGTTTAACAGATAAGAGTTAGTTCAAAATAGCAAAAATGTATTCAGTGTTTATAACTTAAGTGTGAGTGGAGTTAATGGCAGCAAAGACGCGGGATGAGAGAGGTGCTAGGAGGGTTTTGTTTTCGTAAAATGCTTTTACTTGAAAGCGAACTTGGATACTTGTAGCTGTATATAGCAAACTCTAGCACAACCGCTCAGAAATGCAAAGCAAGAAGTATAACTGCTAACCCAAGAAAGGAGGAAAGTGGAATCATATAAAATGCTCAGTTAAAACTGCAAAAGGTGAAAGTTTATGTCAAAAATAAGAAAAAAGAACAAGAGCAACAAATAGAAAATAGTAAAAAATATGGTAGCTATTAATCCAACTCCATCAAGTTACCTGTAATGTCAGTGGTCTAAAGACATCAATTAAATACAGAGACTGTCACAATGGATCAAAAAAGGAGACCAAACTATACATTGTCTACAAAAGCACACTTTAAATATAAAGACACATAGATCAAGAATAAGGGATGGTAACCCCGGGCGTGGTGGCGCACGCCTGTAATCCCAACACTCAGGATGCTGAGGCAGGAAGATCACTGTGAGTTCGAGGCCAGCCTGGGCCACATAGTGAGTTCAAGGCCAGTCTGGACTACACAGTGAGTCCAGACTGTCCCAAAAAAAAAAAAAAGAAAGCAAGGAAGAATAAGGGATGGCGATAAGGGATGGAGAAAGATACACCATGCTAACACTCACCAAAAGAAAACAGGAGAAGTGACGTTAACGTCAGACAGGTCAAGGAGTGTTCTCAGAGACAAAGAACGGCTCTGAATAATGACGAAGGGCTCTCTGAGGAGGCAGGAGGTCGCTTTAGTGTGTATGTGCCTAACCACAAAGTGCCAAAATTCGTGAGGCAAAAACTGGTAGAACTGCGAGGAGAAACAGATGACTCCACCACAACATCTGGAGACTCTGACCTCCTTCTATCGGAAATGGAGAGATCCAGCAGACAGAAGGCCAGTCAGGTCCCAGCTGAACCCAACGACGCTGTCCGTCAGCCGATCCGAGTAACAGCCAGGGAGTACTTTATCCCAAAATAGCACAATGCAGGTTCTTCTCCAGTCACATGGGCCACTCGCCCTGGACCACAAAACATACCTAAACAGATTTTTAAAAAAGAATAGAAGTGACAGAATGTCTGCTGTCAGACCACAGAAGAATTAAACTGCAAACCAGTAATGGAAAAACAGCTGGAAAAATCCCAAAATACTTGGAGTATCATCTTGGGTTTGTTTGTTTTTATTTTTTGGGTTCTGGGGATCAAACTCAGGGCCTTGCACTTGCTAGACAAGTGCTCTACCACTGAGCTAAATCCCCACCCCTCGTCTTGTTTTTTTTTTTTTTAATAGAAAAGCTTATACATTCATTTTCAAACTTGGAAGAATATATCCAAACAGTGGTAGTCCCTAAGGGTTTAGGTTACAGTAGAACCTTTTACTTTCTTCATATTTAAAAAATATTTTATGAGTATAATAAAAGAGGCATTCCCAGTTGGATGAGAGAGGTGTTATAATACTGTAAGAGATGACAGAAATGTCCGTTGAAACAGATCTCCAAAAATGTTTAAAAAGTTTTATTTATAATAGAAAAATGAGAAACAACATTCAATGATGAGCTTGTAGTGGAACAAATTTGAAAAATTATAAAATTTAACAGATATATTCAGTGACAGAAAAATTTTAAAATGGTATTTGTATTAAACAAAGACTCTAAAAAGGTGTCTGCAATGTTCTACTTTGTGAAAAAGAATATGAGTCATTTAAATATGTAAACAGTGGGTCCCTGTGTGAGTAATTAGTGTTTCTTCCTTATTTTTTATGCTTTTACAATGAGAATTTGTTACTTTCTCAATTAAAACACACGTTTTGAAATCAGCAGAGACTGGACATGGTGGTGCATGCCTAAAATCCCAACACTATGGCAGCCTGAGGCAGGCGGATCACAGGTTCGAGTCCTGACTGTGGAACTTAGTGATTTAGCAAGACCCTGTCTCAAAATAAAAATAAATGGATGTAGGGGCTTGGGGACTTAGTTCAGTGGTAGAGCACTTGCCTAGCAAGCGCAGGCCCTGAGTTCAATCCCTGGCGCCAAAAAGTAAATAAAATAAAATAAAATAAAATTAGGTTGTAGCAATAGTTGAACAACTCTGTAAAATTACCAAAAATCACTGAACCGTTTCTAAAAGGAATGAGTTTATTTTATATAAATTATACCTTAAAATGTTCTTTAAAAGGCAACAGAAACAGCTAGGTGTGGTGGCACATGTCTGTAATCCCAGCACTCAAGAGGCTGAGGCAGGAGGATCACCTCGAGTTTGAGTCCAACCTGGGCTACATAGTGAGTTCAAGGCCAGCCTGGACTACACAGTGAGACCTTGTCTCAAAAAAAAAAAAAAAAAAAAAGTCAACAGAAACAAACAAAACCCTAGTCAATTATACTGTGGTCTGCTTGAAGGAAAATTGTCCAACGTGTACACAAGGTCAGCTAGGCCAGTCGAATTCCACAGGACACACCCAGCACCATCCAGGCTGGCACACCCATAGTGGTGGTGCGGGGCCGTCCCCTGAGCACGTGTCTTCTAGACCCTGGTGGTCCTGAGGCACACCGACTCGATGGACTGACCATTGCGATGGCTAACACTGTGTGAACATTACCATGTGCCATGCGCAGTTCTAAAATCTCGGGCTTATTATCCTGTTCGGTCCACTCAGCAACTCTCTGACCTGGACACAGTTATAAGTCTCCATCTGGATAAGGAAACTGAGGCACAGAAAGCTAAACACCTCACCCAGAGCAAGAGAGATAATAAGTGGTGTTCTTGCAATTTAAACCAGTAGTCGGACCTCACAGCCCACTTTCATATAACGTGTCACATGAATAAGCTGATCTTGTCACACATGGATTTTTCAGTGCAGTTTTTTTCAGTGCTGGGGATGAAACCTAAAGCCTCGTGCCTGCCAGGCAAGTGCCGTGCACTGAACTGCATCCCCAGCACTGGGCAATGCAATCTGTTTTCCATTTTGTCCTTTCTCTCTCCTCTGCTGTCCCTTATTAGCCCCATCATCAGGTAACTCATACGACTGCACTTATTATATAACCATATACGAGCATATATGCAATCTGTGGTTGTAAAATAAGGCGAATATTTAGATTTTAAAAATTATCACAGTAAAAGACATATTGCCATAATTTCCCTCAAGATACTCCCCTCATTTCAAACATCCTTATTCCATCATCCCTGCCACTTTCTGAAGCAGTTCTGGAAGTCCTTTTGTGAGTGTGTTTGAATTTCCCTGGCTGTCTCAGTGTCCTGAATTGACTCAAAACATTTACCTTTCATGGTCATTCTTACTTTGGACAAGAGCCAGAAGTCTCCTGGTGCCAGATCTGGTGAACAAGGTGGACGAGGACACACTGTAATGCTTTTACCAGCCCGCCTTTCCACTGGATGGCACACAGCATCAGCACTCACCCTATTTTTGACCACAATTCATAAAGACACTCAAGAAAGATCATTTCCAGAACTGCTTCAGAAAGTGGCCAGGATGATGGGATGAGTGTGTTCAAAACGAAGGCGAGTATTTTGAGGGGGATTCATGCCTTTTACTGTAATACACTGAAAAATATAAACATTCACCATGTATTTTGATCACACGTTGTACACTTACACACATAAAAGGTGCCTAGGAATCGTTCACAGGGCTGTGATCATGCCACACTCACTTTCTACACCTTGCTTTCCTCACAAATGATTCCTGGTGGAAAGTCCACCAGCTCTCTGGCCCTGATGGGTGCTGCCTTACAGGATCTCTGCCAAGAATTCACTCTGGTTTCTGCTTCCATCCTCTAATTCGGGGCTCCCAGGCCATCCTCCCTGTGGGCAGAGAAGAGACGCCTGCCTGAGGGGCTCCCGCCCCTCTTCCCCAGGTGGGGGACCCGGCTGTTTCGGGGTGGCAGGGATGGCTTCGGTGTGTGTGGCAGGGGTGAGGAGCTGCTGAGGTTCCCATGACAACAGCAGCTATGTTAGTGTGGGGACAGAGGAGCAGGAGCTCCGTTCCAAGGGACAGGACCCTGCCCTGCCCTGGACAGCTCACCCAGGAGGAGCTTGGTGTATTAATAGCAAGCTTAGGGTTCAGCAGGCCAACGGAGCAGGAAGTGACCCCATGAGAATGTGGCTTGTCACAGCTCCCGTGCAGGGGCTGGCCGACACGCCGTGGGGAGGGGCTCAGGAGCCCATCAGGGCTGGGGAAATGTGTGCGGGAGCCTCAGGGTGGTTTCTGTGGGGAGCAGCAGGAGAGGCAGGGTGGTGCTGAGGATTGCCGTTCTGCCGGCCCTAGTGTGCGAACAGGGTCGCCATGGTCGGGTAGCCAGCTTTGAGGGTATGTGTGCTTCTGCTGGCCGTGTAGCGATCGGCAGGGCTGCGGGCAGCTACTGTCCCCTGGGCTGTCTGTTGTGTAACCTGGCGCTACTCCGTGACAGCAACAGTGCTGGCAATGACGATCTATGTGAGAAGTGCAGAAACTGGAGAACATCTCCCGACTGCACAGCGAAGACCAAGTGTGCGTCACCCAGCCCTCCCGCGGGAGGGACCTGGTCGCTGGGGTAAACCATCCTAAATCAGCTTCCTGACAAGACGTCTCCGGACAAGTTCCCCGTCCTTCTCCTCCAGCCAGACTAAAGTTGCCTGTCGCGCCTCGGGACCCGGTCTGTCCTGAACACAGAGCAGGGCATGCTTCCTGTCCAGGGCTGGCTGAGGGCCTGCACTCCGGAGTGCTCGGCTGCATTGTAAGCACACGTCCCGAGGCAGAGTTGCCCTGGGAGGGACAGTTCCTCCTGGTCAGCGAGGCCACAGGTCTCAAAGGATCAGTAAAAGATGTGGCTAACACAGAGAGGTGGCCTGTTCTGTGCTTTTTGTTTGTGGGACTGGGGACTGGACCCAGGGCCCTTGCACTGAGCTACATTTGCAGCCCCTTTGAGACAGAATCTTGCCTCACTAAGTTGCTAAGTTTCCCAGTCGGGGCTCGAACTTTCAGTCCTCCTATCTCAGCCTCCCACATTCCCTTTCTAAACCTCCTGATGGCGTGTTTCACCTTCCATTTCTTTGCCACCCTCATTTCTGTGAACTAGTGCGTCCTGGAGCGGTCATCCTCACAGCCTCCCTCACACACTGCTCATGAGTCAGCCGTGATGCGGAAAACTCATTCATCCATTCTTTGAAATTTGCTTCTCCCAACACAGTCCTCCCCCCACGCCCTGCCCACTCTCTGTTGTGGCCCTGACCTCCGTGGCAAGGTGGTTCTCAGATATCTGGAGACCCCTAGTGCCTGCTCCGTAAGAGGGCGGCGCGCAGTGCGGGCAGAAGCTGTGCGATCGATGGGGCTTGGGGAGCAGCTTTTTGGGAGCAGACCTCAACCTGAGTGTCTGTAGTCCTCCCTGCGCTGGCGGATTCTCCGAGGAGGTTCCCACGCTCCTGCGTGGAAGTACAGGCTCGCTTCTGGAGAAGCCGGGTGGGGGCTTCGGTCCCGCCCTGGCACACGGGAGCGCACCCGCAGAAGCCGCGTCCTTGGCTGAGCACCGGCTTGTGGGTGTCAAGATGCGCACCTCTCCTGGGCCTGGCTTTCTCCAGCTGGGAGCCGCGGTTTAGTCTCCCCATAGAGGAGATTTGATATTTCTGCCAGATGGGAGCATTTACGTCCCCCGAGGCACGAAGGGTGGCGGCATCTCGCTGCAGCCTCCTCCGGCCAGGCTGTCTCAGCCCAGGGCCCGGCTGCCTGCCCCAGACCCTCCTGAGCGCTCAGAGGAGCAACTGATCCGACTCCGAGCTTGCGCACATCTGTGTGAGCTGCGCCCGCCCTCGTCCATCTACCTTCCTGTGTCCACACTGCTGCCGCACTAACTCGCCTTCAGATTACCTTGAGGAAAGTCTTCAAACAACAAATCCTCAGGCTGTGGTTTTGTTCAGATGTCAGTGTGAATTTACTCACAGAGTTCTACAATGTTATTTTTTCCCCTAAGTAGGGACTCGACCCAGGGCTTTCTCACTGCGCTGTATCCTTAGTCCCCCTTGTTTTTATTTGAGGAAGGGTCTTGCTAAATTGCTAAGATGTCTGGGCTGGGCTCTTCCTGCCTCAGTGGCCCAGAGTGCTGGGATCAAGGAGTGTGCCCCACACCTAGCCTCATATAGTTTATATTCTTTCTTTTTTGGGGGGGTGCCGGGTATGTCCATTCTTTACCCACTTCTTACATGGCAGGATGAGGACGCAGTGGCCACATTTAGAAATTCATGCAGTTTTCACAACATCTTCCCAAAGTGAGAAGATCCTGAAAATGAGCAGAGTGTGGACGCCCGGGCACTGCCTTACCGCACTGGGTTTTGGGTGACAAAGAGAATAAAGCTCGTATCTTTTTCTTCATGTATCTACAACGTACGGATCAAAAGCTATAACTGACTCACATCTGTATTGCAAATGCTTTGCCATTTTGTTTTTTGTTATTATTTTACTGTCTTTGTACCATAAGATCTTTAGTAGAGCTATTTTGCTAGCTGCTTATTTTGTTCCTAAATATAACATGTGATTAACTCTGTGGCCAGGTTTATGAAATTCTTTAGAACAACATAACCTGAACCTATTTTTGCTTCAAAGCTCAACTTTTGAATGAGTTGGGCATTTTCATCTTTACTCTGTTCGGCAATGAAATTAAGCAATTTTGCCGCAGAGAGCCATAATTTGTTCTCGCGCTGGAAAACCCCACCAGTTATGAGAATGCCCTGCGTTTGCTTGTTTAACACCTCAAAAGGCTGTATAACTTCGCGCCAGAGACCAGCAGACAGGACTAAAGCTCCAGGTATTTATCACGGTGCTTCCTGTCCGGTATCCGTTTGGGCTGCTTGTGTAAGAGGGTCATTTTTCTGGGTTTCCAGAGTCACGAGCGTCACGTGTGTTCAATCACAGAGCATGATAGGTAGGATACACAGGCCTGTTTCCGTCATTATTTTAGGCTCCAGGGAATACTCTTGAGCCATTGATCCCTTTAAAAAATAAATCAGAATTTAATGTAACCCAATCATACTGATAAAGACTGCAAGTTTAATAAACACAAATAAGCGAATGGTGTGAGAAACACATTGGAAGGATGAACTCTATCCTGTCAACTGAATGTTATTTAAGACAACCTGATTAATACAGTCTGTGTGGAAAACGCTAACATTAAATATGGGAGGGCTATTCAGAATAACATGAGATTTCTGTGAAATAGTTACAGTCTCCTAGCTCTGTAATTTATGAAGGACGAGTACAACTGCTTCGTTCCTTTTTTCCCTCAGGAACTCCACGTGCCTATGGCCCACTAGAGCTCCCTGGAATCCAGGGACTGGCAATGCGGCCCTCCCGGGAGGAGTCCCCTTCAGGAGAAAGGCGAGCGCCCAGTTTCCCTGAGACCAGTGGGCCTTTCTCGCTTCTCCCACTTGGCCGTCACGTCCAGCAACTGGGCCAGGACAACTATAAGACAGCACGTGCCTCGTGTTTCGGTTCCCTTCTCTGTCCTTCACTGGCCTCTATCAGCTCCTGCCTGGTCTCCTGCTTCATGGGCCTGTCTGCTGACTTCCCCCGATTCCTTAGCCTGCAGTCTGTCTGTCTGTCTGTGGCACAGTGGCTTGTACGGACTGGGCACTCAGTAATCACAGAAGGTCTCCAGCGTATGGTGGGTCAACCTGCAATTTCTAAATTTTATGGCAATGAAACAGTGATCTGCATTCAGTAGGAACCATGCTTTGATTTTGTTTTTTTGTTTTTTTGTTTTGTTTTTTTTGGCAGTGCTAGTGATCAAAGCCAGGGGCCCCACACATGTGAGGCAGGTGCTCTGCCACTGAGCCATTGCGCTACGTTGCTAGCCCCTGCTTCAAGTTTTTACTTTGGATTTTTTCCTGGGCTAGCGACAGGCAGCGTGATCTTCTCTCACCATGGTGGGCAGCCACGTGGACATGAGGGAAGGTATCGATGGCGTAGAGTGGCTGTGCTGATGAGCAACCTAACTCAGCTATAGCAAATGCGCTTCTGATGTACGATGGGCTTGTGGGGACACATCTGTGTAGGTCAGGAGGTGAACTGGATACAGACTGAGTGGGACATAGCATTAGAGTCATTATAACATCAGAACTGGAAACAAGGAGCAATCAGGCCTGACACCTCGGAGTAAGGAAAATTCTGGCCTTGGCAGACAGCAGATGGTGGTGGGGCTGTGTACCCACACGATGGATGTCAGACATGACAGTCTGTGTCACAGTGGCCTCAGACACCCCTGCTGCCGCTGGGGAGGGGAGAGAGCTTATTTGTCCTGAGCAGATGTTGATGGAGAGGCCCCTGATGTGTGGGCTTTACATCGGTAGATTAAACTATTAAAAATGTATCAGGCGTATGAGAGGAAGAGAGTCAGGTGTGGAGGAGTCCAAAAGGGCCGTCTGTGCGCTGGAGAGCCAGAGTATCTGGTCAAAAGTCAAAGGCCTGTTGCTCACCACAGAGCCCTGCTAGTCTGTATCAGGAAGCCAGACCCGGAGACCTGGAGATGGCGGCCGAAGCGACGGTGAAGACTGGCCTCTGAAGAAGCAGAAGTGAGACTTCTTTCTTCTTTCCCTTTGTGTTCTATCCAGGCTACAAGCCTGCTGGTCGGTGCCACCCACACCCAGGTGGGTCTTCCCTCTCAGTACGTCCACCATCCACACACACCCAGACCTGTGCTAGACTAATCTTCTGCTCGGTGTTTCTTGTTCACGCTGACATCACAATTATCACAATAGTCTTTACTACTGAACATTTTACAGGAAAGAATAAATTGTGTGAGAAAGCATGAAACTCTCACTCCACCTTTGAAACAACTGGTTAAAAATACACTATGAAGGAGCTGGGGTACCTTGGTAGTACAGCACTTGCCCGGCATGTGCAAGAGTCTGAGTTCCATCCCCAGCACCACCAAAAATCAATCAACGAATGCTGAAAACCAGGGTTTTCTTGAGTATAAACAACTATCCTGTTAAATTATTAGTTTAATGAAAGACTTCCTTTTTAAAATTATTAACGAACTATTTTTCAGAAGATTTAGGTTTACAAACAATTAGTCAGAAGTTATAGTATTCCAGCCTGACCTCCATGCTGGTGTGGGCTGCTCCCTCCACACCTGGGCCCCTCCTGCACTGTGTGGCCTGCCTAAGCCTCCTGGGCCCATTCCCATGACATTCTTTGCTCCCTCCAGACAGTCCGGTCCCAGACGTGCCTAACTCCTCGGGGTGCCCGTGTCTCCTCGGTAGTGCTTCTTTCCTCCAGTTTAGCTGCCCTGTTTTCCCCAGGGGAGAACGCACAATGGGTAGGAGAACGCATTCTGGAATCAGGGCCCTCGTTGCTGGCCTTGACCTCTGCAGCTGGGACCCGGGCTGTGCAGTGGGGATGGGGAAGCATGGGGCCTACTCCCTAGACCCAGATGATGGCTGAGTGTTGAATCCATGGGGTGTTTCCAAGACTGCCGGGCCCCTAGAAATGTTCTCGTAATGTCAGCTGTAACTGCCCTCTGAAACTCACGTTGCAATGTGACCACATTGCAGTCGAGTTGGGTGGTAGGTTTTAAGAGGGGATCGCCTGTGAAGGGGGTTGATACCCTTCTCACATAGTGGGTCAGTTACTGTGAGAGTGGCTGTTCCTCGGCAAGCCCAGCACCCTCTGCTGTCTCTCCCATGTGCACCTGATTGCCCATCTGCTTCCCCAAATCGTTATGAAGCAGCACAAAGCCTTCATCACAGACAGCTGGCAGATTTTAGATTCTGAGCCTCCAGAACTGAGATTCAAGCGAACCTCTTTTCTTTATAGAGTACCCACCTCAGGCATTTCATTATAGCAGCAGGAAATAGACTAACACAGGCTTGGTGGGGACAGATCAGTGCTCAGGGAAGAGATGGGAGGATGCCTGTCTTTACAGAAGTAGAGGGTTGGTACCTGGTGTTGGTTCTAAGGAACATCTGTGCTTCTCCTGCTTTGCTTTGTTGAGGCAGCAGCACTGAGCCTACAGGACAGAATCCGGAAATGGAGCAGGCTCTTAAGAACAGAAATCCAGACAGGTGGGATGCTCTTCTGCTCAGCAGTCTGAAGGAGGAAGGACAGATTCTCTCCATGTGTCTTGTAACTCCAACTGTGCCATCCATCTCTGTACCTACACTCCTTTCTACTCTTCTTTGACTCCAAGGAAGAGCCATGCAGCTGCAAGCACAGGTGCGGGTCCCTGCCCCACCATTCCTCAGGGAAGCAGCAGCTGTGCTGAGAGGAGTTCAGGTTGCCAGCCTTAGCCTTGTGTGGCACCACAGCACTCCTGTGTGCCTGCAGGGCCCTTCAGCCTAAGGTGCGAGGTGGCACACAAAGAGGGGAGGAAGGTAGATGTGCTGGGTGGAAGGCAGTAGGGCAGAGAGGGTAGGGTGCACCAGAAATAGTAAAATTCCATCCGAAAGAATTGCATGGCCTGGGGATGCATCTCAGTGGTAGAGCACTTGTTTAGCAGGCACAAGGCCCTGGGTTCGAGCCCCAACACTGCAAAACAAAACAAAAACCATAAAGGAACTGCATGGAAAGCTGCCTATGCTTGATGTTGGAGTCCCATGCTTTGTGGACAGTCCCCAGGAAAGTGTATCTGCTAGGGACCACTGCTGATCTGGTGGGTCATGGCCTGAGTGGTGGTCCTGAAGACTGACAGGCCCGTTGGGGCAGGGAGAGAAGGTAGTTCCTGCCAACTCCGGATGGGGTCCAGTTTGGCCAGTTCATTGATTTCCACCACTCAGGTTTGGTCCAGGATGGATAGCTCACTCCTGTGCCCTCGTTCTGCAAAAGGGGACAGGAAGTGCTCTACCATTTTTCCATTTCCTCCCTTTTCAGATTCTCCCTTCTACCAAGGTCTTGCACACTCAAGGCTGGCTGCTTAGAGAGGGAGAGGATGGGACAGCACAAGGGTCCATGGGAACAGTGAGGGAAGGAGCCACAGACAGCTAGCAGAGCAGGCAGGCTGTTAGTGGTGATGACCTTGGAGGATGAGGAGATGACTGCAGGGTTCAGTCATGACCAGCTGGCTTCTAGCTTCCTGTGACCCGTCCTGAAGGAGATGAGGGTGCTGCCCCATCCACACCAGTAGAAAGGAGCCCGATGCTGTCACTTCTCAGTTCTGATCTTCCCTTCTCCCTATCGCCCACCCTGTCCCTCCTTGCCAAGCCCAGACTGACTTAATTTCCCTCCTTTCTCTGCGCAACCAATCGTATCTATCACTTCACTTACCACTTGTTTTACAACCGTGTGTTTATGTGGCCACTTCGGTCTGTGCCTGGGTCTTTCATCTTACCCTGAACCTGGCACACGTCAATTCTTACTGAGTGCTAAGTACATGAGTAATTGTCCATTGTGACATCTGGATGTCTTCAAAGGCTCACAAACAGCTAAGAGGCAGGGACTACCTTCCTGCATGAGGGCCATGGGTGAGTGGAGGGTAGAAGATGAGCGAAAAGTAACCGAACTGTTAATACGATTTCTAATCAGTCAAGTTTTCCTTCTGTAGACATGGACAAAGTGCAGAGAAGTCGAAGCAGTTCCATAGGTAGAAGGCAGGCCTGTGCTCCCCACACCTGCCCAGATGTGCAGAGAGGCAGGGTGGAAGTCTGGCGTGCACATTCTCTACCCGAGCCACGCCGGTGTGCTCTGGACCCGCTCTGAATCCTTGGGAGATTCTTGCAGCAATCACTGAAAATTTTGTACAAATTTGACAGTGTCCCTCAAATTCGTGTGTTGGAAATTTAGTCCCCAAATTAATATGTTGATGACATATGAAGTTGACTCTTTGGGAGGAAATTATGGTTAGATGGGACCAGGTGGGTGAGAACTGAAGGACAGACCTGTGTTTGCAGGCCCCCTGTGCTGCCTCCTGCCCTTGAGGCGCAGCGAGGCGGCCTCGCCAGACAGGGCTCCTTCATCTCGGACTTCCCAGCCTCCAGGACCATAAGAAACACGGGTATTTTCTCTGAGTTACCCAGCGTTGGGTTAGTCTGTTTTTGTAGCAACACAAAATGGACTAAGGCACACCGACCTTCCCAGAATGGAATCTATGTGTAATCAAGTAGTCTCGTCAGAGTTACCAACTTTAAAAAAAATCACAGTAACCTGAGCCTGAGGCAAGAAAAGAACTGTGAGTTCGAGGCCAGCCTGGACTATGTATGTAGCGAAGACTGTCCATGAATAAATAACTACATGTAACGTGAAGTTGACCACTGTAACGATTCTGACGTTACAGCTCAGGGGCACGAACTGCATCCACACTGACTACAGCCCTCACCACACGGTCTCTGCAGCTCCTCATCTTCTGGCTCAGGGCCACGAGGAAGAAGCTCGCACCGCCTCGTCCGTCAGGCCCCGCCACCCGCCCTGCTCCCAGTGCCTAGGAGTTCCTCACGGCCGGAGGCGTGCACACTCAGCGTAACGTCCTGAGGTTGCTCATGCTGAAGTGGCACGTGTCAGTCCTCCCACCCTCCTTTGTGAGGTGGGACAATACTCCACTGCAGTGAGTGTATCACATTTTGTTTATCCATGCTTCCTCTGATGGACACCTGGACTGCTTTTACTTTTTGGCTATTGTGAATAATGCTTCCACAAATACGAGCAGACCAATAAAGTTAAAAAATTTTAAACAGAATTCAGTAATATAGAAAACCTTAGTTATGTTTTTATACTGATGTGATACTTGATGAGTTGCCATGTAATTTTTCAGCCAAAGATGGTCCTGCCGGAGAGTGAATGTGGCCACTGCAAATAATTCTGCTGGGATAACAGACACGTAGTAGGACTGTCTGGGGCAAGCCAGGCCAAAGCTTCACCTTTCTCCTTGGGATGCAGTGGTGGCACGTCAGGGGCGTTAGTCACGAACACGAGCGACTAGATACGCCTGGTAGCGCGACAGGAACAGCCTGCAGAGTGATCTGTCTTGATCCTGTACCTGAAAGTTTATTTACTTTTGAAATACAAACGTGAGACTGTTTCACTGTTTTCTTCTCATAGGAAAAATAACTGCTGTGTGAATTTTTGTAGTATTTGGGGCTTGCAGCAAGTGCTGGGGATCAAACTCAGGTCCTCTAGCAAGCACTCTACCACTTGAGCTAAATCCCCAAAGCCTGTAGTATTTTTAAGTCTTAGATACAGAGAAGTTTGCCTTGTTGAGAGTAAAGAAGCATAACTTCCTAAAACAATGTGAGTTTGCCCCTCTGTAAAATGACTCAATGCTGTTTGAATTAAATGCTACCTTCTCTGTTCTGAAAAGCTTACCTTTTAAAGTGAAGTGTCAAGGAATGGCATCTTTTCTGGCTGGCAGGCCGTGAGCCCTGCCCTGTCCTGCCCTTTGGTTCTGGCGAGTCTCTCCTGAGATCCCTGGCGAGACCCCCCCCCCCGCCCCCGGGCTCCCCATGAAGGGCTCTACCCAACAGGGCAGCTGCTGCGTTCACACTTGTTAGGCCTTCTCCATCTTCAATCTTCCACATGTCTGACTCATTTTTGTAAGTCACATGTGTAAAATAGGGAGCCTCTGAGATTTTGTCAGCTCTGGAGTGCCCTGGGCCTCGGAAAGTTCCACAGCTGTAGCATCGAATGGAGTAAGTTTTCATTACAGACGTAATAAGTGAATAACAGGATGAACATCGGAAGGCAGGAATAAGAAGAGGTCTGCTACAGCCTCAGTGGTCAGGGACTTGATCCTCCGCGGCGAGTGAGAAGCCCCGCAGGCGTTGACTGACTGCTGTACCTGTCGGGGCTGCCCGAGGCCTCAGACCTTCAGCAAGGCCAGCGTGCGTGCAAGCCGTCGGTGCTTCTCTGAGACACGCACCCAGCCCTACATGCTTACAGCCCATATGTCGTCTCAGGGCAATTTCCCAGAGTAACAGAGGACGCCAGCAGCAAGGCTTAACAAATAGCAAGCTCTGGACAATACAAAGGCCACACGCTGGTGCTGACACACAAAAGATTTACAGTATAATCTCCTAAACCACACACGAAAGGACAAATGCAGTGATACTCCACTTAGATGAGAAACTTGGAACAGTCCTAGAGACAAGAAGTAGAATGGAGTTGATGCTGAAGGGACTAGGGTTTCCTGAGTTTGGGAAGATGACGCAGTTCTGGAGGTGCACGGTGTGGTGATGTTTGCACGACAGTGGGAATGTACTTACAGTTCATTAAGGTTAAAGTGCTCAATTCTGTGTTTTTAAAATCACATCTACAATTTAGAAGAGAGAAATATAATCTATCTCCTGGGAAAGGCGAGGTCATGTGCTGCCTCAATTAAGAACTCCTTCAAAGGAAGGCCCCCATGAGACTGCCATCCTTTATGTCTTCCTTCCTGTGAGAGGTCAGATGGCGCCTTTTCCTGCAGGAAGACAGTGCACAAAAGTCTTAGGCAAAGAATGAGGAGCAGGCTGCAAGGGAAAGTACAAAGGGGCCCTGAGATATTTTTAGTATTTCAAACACCTAGAGGAAATCATGTAAAAGTTGAATACCCGTAATCCGAAACTCTGAAATCCAAAATGCTCCAAAATCCAAAACTTTTGGAGCACTGATGCGATTACACGAGTGAAAGATTCTACACTTCATGTGATGAAGCAGGCAGTCAAAATGCAGTACACTGAAAGTACTGTATAAAACCACTTTTAGGTTACACGTACAAGGAGTAGCGGAACATGAACAAATTTCCTATGCAGGACCAGGTTGCACCCCAAGACTGCTCAGAATTGGGGCGCAATGGCACACACCTGTAATTCCAACTACCCAGAAGGCTGGGCAGGAGGGTCACGAGTTCCAGATGGGCCTGGGCAACTGATCGCTATCCTATCTCATAATAAAAAGGGTTGGGCATGTAGCTCAGTGTAAGAGTCCTGGCCTATGAGGGCCTGGGTCTAGTCCCCAGGACTGCAAACAAAAAGGCAACCAGCTCATTATACATAAGTGAATATTCCAAAGTCCAAACAACCCGAAATCTGAAACACTTCTACTCCTCGGCATTGCGATAAGGGATGCTCCACCCAGACAGCACTTACAAAATTAAAACTGCAGATCAGACTGTCCACTTCAAGTTGTGTCATCTCCCGATGGCAACAAAGGCCCCTGTCTCATGCTGGTCAGAAATCCTGAACAAGCCGGGCCTGGTGGTGCACGCCTGCAATCCCAGCATTCTGAGAGGTTGGGGCAGGAGGATTGCAAGTTCAAGCCCAGCCTGGGCAACTCAGGAACTCAGTGAGACCCTATCTCAAAATTAAAAATAGAGATCTGAGGATGTAGCTCCATGTGAAGGCCCTGGGTTCAATTTCCAGTACCATTAAAAAAAACAAAACAAAAAAAAAAAAAAAGAAAAAGAAAAAGAAAACACCTGAACAACATGGTGAGTGCTTAGTAAAAACAAATGTGGGAACTATCACTTCCTACAAGCAGATGCTTCTGGAGAGAAAATATTTTAAAACCTTGCTATTCAAAGGTAGTCTGCCGAGGAACCGTGGTAGCTCTACTTGGGCCTTTGCTAGAAACACAGAATCTCAGGTCCCGCCCCAGAACTTGGCTGTCAGAATCTGTTTTTTAACAGGATCCCCAAGATTGATTTGTACCTTAAAAGTTTGGGAGCAACTTCAAGACAGCACTCAGCATGCCCCGAAGCCATGGGCTCCATCTCTAGCAGACAGGGAATCATAGAGAACTTTATAGTGAAAAGTTGGGAATTCCTAGTGAGGGAAGTAAAAGCATGCTACTCAGGCTGTCGAAGAATAGTTCTAAGCTTACAGACTAGCGCTCTGAGAGCCCTGGTTTAGCTGCAGGCTGAATGCAACACTGGCACTGCAATGTCCCTTCACTGAAGGCTTCACAGGGGAGCGAAGCAGGACCACCCAGTGACTAAACCACCCACACGGGCTCAGCACCTCAACGAGGTTGAGGGTAGGGTGGCTCTCCCTCCCCTGTCCTATCCAGTCTGGTGAGGCCCAGCTTTTATTGGGGAGTGAACTTTTCAAAACAGCTCCTTGGTTAAGGGAGGTTTCTTGATAGCTAATCAGCCACTAGGAGTAAAATTTCTCTGTGATTATATTACACAAAGTACAAGCATACAAAGTGAGTTACCATGGTCACATATTTGAAGGAAATATGGCAACACTTCTCCAGATTTTAACATGGGACAATAGTTCGCTGTGTTGAAACCTTTGCTTCCTTAAGCTCTTGCTTTAAGTATAGACATTATCCTGTGTGCACAGGGAAATGGGTAAAAGCGATGAAAACCACAATATATTGAGCATCTACTCTTAGCAGGATGCTGTTTATGCAGTTAGTTCATCAGATTCCCCAGTACCCAGTTTGTCCTGCAGAAGGGAAATGACTGGAAGTTCCTCATCTGTGCCAGGTCACACGGCTACAAAATGACAGAAACCCTGATTCAAGTCCAGGTGCCTCTCTCTCCTAAACCTCATCTTTCCAGGCCTGAGAAGCCTGAGCCCGCCTCGTAACTCTGAGCCTGCAAGGCGACACTGGACGGCTCATAGCTCAGCTTCACATCACAGGCTTGGTATCCGACCTGACAAGAGAGGCTCATTTTTACGGACTTCCTGCTGAATGAACCCTGGGAAGCACCTCTGATCTCACAGGGGTTTTTCTAACCCCCTACTCTGCTTTCCTCTGTGATAGAAACAATCCCTCTTGTTTGTCCAGCGACCATGGGTGGGAACAATGCAGCACAGCAGGCTCCTCTTTGAAATTCCTGAAGGCGTATTCCTAACCGCGGCATCCCAGCAGGAAGAGTGGGCTTCTCCGGAAGATCTGCTCCCGCCCGCACCTGCAGCCTCTTACAGCCCCCGGCACTATCAGATGACCTCAGCAGGCCCAGGGCTGGACTGAATGTGGATGTGAGGCAGACAGAACCTTCCTGCTCAGGGCTGAGGGTTGCTCGATTTGGCTGATATGGTGGTAGGGCAGAGCCATTCTGCCAAAAATGATGTGCCTGTGCTGAAGGAACACTGAAAAAGTGATTTTGTCAAGAACATTTTTCAGTATTGTGCAAGAGACAAAACAAAAACCAAACCAAATATTGCTTACACTAGTGTGAATCAAGAGGTACGAAGTAGTGGTCCTGTTGAAGCTGGACAGCCGTTCCCTAAGCCTTCCTAAGCCTCGGCCCTCTGCAGGACCCAGGGGCTCTGTGATCTCGCCCTTTATTCGGACAACTCTGTGCTCCTGGCTCAACACCAATGTGCGCATCTGTCTCTGACGACTCCCTTGTAGACATCTACAGAGCCCACGCGAAGTCCAGGTGTCCCTGGTCTCCCACCTCGCGCTCTCTCCTCACCCAATGCCCCTCACGTGCCTTCTTCTGCTCAGTATTTAGCTTATTGTGACTTTTTTCAAACCTCTCAGTTTTCTTTATTCTCTTTCCTTTCCCTCAAATCCCTTGACTTTCAGGGCTTAGCTCATGGGCTGTGAGCTGTAGGGTACCTTATTACACGGGCACCCCTCTGCTGGTGCACTCAGCTTACAGTGCAGGGGCTGAAGCAGACCCGGCCACTCACAGTGTTACTTAGGCAAGATATTTACTTTAGAATTTCGTATGAAAAAGATGGTAGTCAGAGCTCCTGACGTACAACATGAAACACTTACTGTGTTGACTGGTACCCTCAGTGGAGCCATTTCAGGCGTCAAACTCTAAGATGGCCAAGGTCCGGGGCAGGCTTTGATTACCTGGGACCTTCAGAGCAGCTGGAGATATGCACTCACCACTGTGCTAGGTGGACAGTCACTCCTGGCAGGGATCCCGTTCTCTTCGGGGATTGAAGAAAGCAATCTGTGGGCAGAGGCAGGAGGAACCACCCCACGGGTGCTACCGTGAGAGGGGAGGGGCACACCCAGGGAGACCACAGCAGCTTGAGAGGGAGTCTCAAGGGGCTGAGTGGAAACCAAGCAGGAAAAACAGCAATTACTCATTAGCCAGCTAAGTAGCTGAACAAGAAAAGGCATTTTTATGACCACAGGGAGGCCAAAGTTTTTAATTGATAACTCAATCTCTTACATTATTGCACAAAGTATGAGTGGATCAACAATTATATTACTGATAACAAACTCACAAACATTTAGATAAATCTACTGCTCTCAGTTTTGGTGCATTTTGTACAGGTACTTCAGTAAACAGGGTGAATGAACTCACTACTGTAATTCATGAGAATCAGCTTTCAAAAAAAAGCATGTGTGGCATCTCATGACGTACTAAGTCAACCCTGGAAAATCAATAGACTAAGTGACATGAGGGGGCCTTTAAAAGAAAAGCTAGTGATAAGGGCATTAAGTTAAAATGCTGTTTACACATCTTAACAGCTGGACACGTACTGGGGATTTTAGGAAGAGAAGCCCTGTTCCATGTCTCAGTTACTACACACTCTGAAGACGGCATCCTCAGCTGCCACAGTATCTTCCCTTAGTATAAAGTCGCTCTCCAAAGCTCTAAAGAAACACACAGGAAATTCATCTAAAAGTCTTTTCAAATGCGACTTCCCTCTCAAAATAAAAGTAATATGATCTTCATTAAATCAGAAAGAAACTCTCCGAATGCTGGCCAGCTGAAGAGGCTTTGGTGCCTGCAGTGGAGAGCGCATGCCACGTGTTGCCCCCTCCGAGGGGGACCTGGCCACAGGCCGGCTCTCCTCCAGCTCCCTCATGGTGTGGACGGGCTTCGGGCTTCCCTGGGGTTGTGTCTTTGCACAGAGTGAGGTGGGTGGGGGGGCTACAGGACTTTTAAGGGACCCTCCAGCCAAAAGGAAGGCCTGAGTCAGCCTGAGTCCCACCTCTGAGGAGGCTTGTAGAAGGGCCAAAGAAACGGTTAAAAAAGAAGGGGAAGGGGGTCTCTCTCGCCTTTGATACCGTCCCTCAGGACTACTCTGCACTTAGTTCAAAGGAATCTTTGCCAGGTACTACTGAAGGGCACACAAATGAGGCATTTGACAAGGACATTTTGAAGAAAATGTAGAAAGACCATGCCAAGCCAGCTGTAGTGGGGCACACTTGTAACCCAAAGACTCTGGAGGCTGAGGCAGGATTGCAAGGCCAGCCCGGGCAACTCAGCAAGTGCCTGTCTCATGAAGAGGAAAAGAGGATAGACCAAGTTCAGGTAGAAAGAACAATTTGCCACCTAGTTACCATCAGCAGGCAGGACTTCTGGCCTGTGGAAGGCCTTTCAGAAACTATTAGTCTGGCTGAGAAAATGCTGAGGGAGATGCCATCCAACAGCAGTCTAATGAGTGGACACTGAGTAACCCACTTCCTGAACTCCTCCCAGGAAGGCAAGTTTCATGAACCTGGTTCTAACGAAGTATGCAAGAGAGTTAACACAGGACAGAATTGTTTTTCTTTACTGAACAATGATCCAAAGAGGGCAATGGCTTCTCATTTTCTACCCTCTACGGAAAACACAAATACATTTCTTTTGGAATCTAACACACTGGCTTCATTTTCAAAACGTATCACTTTATTTCCCCACCTGGTGGCCACACACTGTGAGCCTTGAGCACGTGACAGTCACATGATTCTTCAGTAAGCTGCAAGGCTCCCATAAGCTTCCCTGGACTTTACTGCCAGGAGAGTCCTGAGGTTTCAGATATTAAAGCTTTCTCCACAGCCGCAAGTTCCTTTGATATTTGGGTTATTGAAGACAAACTCGCTGGATAATTTGTCTTCAACATAGTCCATTTCTGTTCCTAAAAGTGTCAGCTGTGCTTTCTTTTCGATGAACACTCTGACTCCTTGGGGAAAGAAAACACGTGTCACACAAAGCCTGCAGTCTGTGGATTCAAAGCACAACTGAACCTTCCACAGCAGCCACTAACAAAATCCAACAGGAAGCTCCCCACACAGTCTCCGCAGCTCTCTGAGAGGGGTACGCACTCAGTTTCCCTACTCTAATCTATGTTGAAACCACTCAGGTCAGGTCAGTTTCACAAGTACATTTCATGGCAACTCTGCAAAACTACAATTTGCCTTTCATTGTACTCACTGTTTTCAATTTGTAATGTGAAAAAATACGTATACTTTCAGTGACAGTTCTGTTTGTTTTTGGGTGCTGGGGGTCAAACCCAGGGCCTTGCGCATGCCAGGCACATGCTCTACTACTGAGCCACAACCCCAGCCCTCATGGACAGTCTGACAAAGATGGAGCCAGTAATATTCATGGAAACCTTGCAATGCTGTCTTACCTATTCACTGAACACATGGCCAAGCCTAAAAATATGCAAAGGACACTTTTAAATAAGACCAGTGTGATAGTTCTGTTCTGGTTTGGGGTTG
This sequence comes from Hystrix cristata, assembly GCA_004026905.1. Lineage (NCBI taxonomy): Eukaryota > Metazoa > Chordata > Mammalia > Rodentia > Hystricidae > Hystrix > Hystrix cristata. The sequence goes on along the minus strand of PVJO010001813.1, from coordinate 114,847 downwards.
AAAAATGAGTGAAATTCCCTGATTATGTAGGTAGAAGTCAACATCTTGGCCAATACAATCAGTTTAAGAAAGCTTTCCTCCATATGAGAAATTGAATCATTATGTAATATGAATTATACATAATTACAGGTCTTCTGTGTAAGATGAAAACACTAAAGTTTATGACATTTTGAGTTGATTTTAAAAACAACATATTTTTAGAAAGTCTTTATCAGTTAGTAACTTCAGTTCAGTAAGATGAAAGCACACTTAAGATCCATTCCTTATCCTCTGTTTGCCACACAGGTGAGGGCTACAAGTCAGGACAACTCCAGCGCACACACGCATCACTGCAAACCCACGAACACACAGGTTCTCCTCCAAGTTGTAGTATTATTAAGCTTGTTTAAAACAGGTTTTCATCATATCATTGGGTTGGAACAGGGTTGCTGTCAAATATAACCATGAAAAAACTGAAAATTAAAAAAAATAATTGAATATTAAAAAATTCTTCCAAAGCACGAACTGACATTACTTGACACACATACAAACATGTCTGGTTGGTTCACTTTGAAGGGTTATGATCCTAAGACCTTTCAGGACATGATGGTGAGCTCTCAGAGGTGAAACAAAGAGAAAGTTTACTCAGTAATTTACCACTTAGTTACGCAGAGCACAGTTTCTGGAGAGAATTGATTGGGTTGAAATTTCACTAGGCCACTTACTGTGTGACCTGGACAAACTATTTAACCTCTCTGTGCTTCAGTTTCCTCATCAGAAACAGGGCTAAGAGGGTATCACTCTCATTCAGTTGCTGTGTATAAAGCAGATAATATAAAAAGGTCTGTCAAACAGCATCTCTCACTTAGAACTATTGACATAATTCTTGCTCTTAGCATTACTCTTCATGCTGTGCAGGCTAAAGGTGCCCACGAAGTACGTCAAGCACTCACCATCTTGAACAACTTCTTCATCAGAATCTCCTTTTGTCTTCGTATATTCTAGAGTGTAGGAAAGGCCATTACAGCCCCTGGTTCGGACACCAACTTTTAAACCCACCTAAAAATATAGTACAAATTAAATAATATATAATATAGCACAAATTAAACAACTATACCAACTAAAAACTTGGCTATTACAACTATTCATTTTCTCATAGCTAAAATATAAATATTGGATTTCTGATTATAAAATGTCCCTGTATGTAATAATTTAAATGGAATAGGGGACAAACATTTTGAAGATTTAACTATTGTACAATCATAACACTAGCAAAGACCCAAAAACCAACTAAACAAAAACACCAAATAAACAACTTCCAGCTATATACAAATACAAAGAAAAAGAATCCTACAGTCTACCAGAGCAGTTTCTATTTTTCCCCATTTTCTTTCAGTCCTAGTCATACATACAACCAGAACATAGTTTTTATTACACCTAGAAATATAAACTTTAGTCTCGATTTTAGTTATACACCCAAGACATTATTTTCCCATGGAATTAACTTTCTTAATTATCATTTACAAGTAATATCCACATAATATCCCACTGTACCAATGTTAATTACTTTTTGTTTTTGTTTTTGCTGTGCTGGATATTGAACCTGGGGACCCACTCAGGCAAATGTTTGCTACTGAGCCAACCCCCTTACGTTAATTACTGAGCCCTCACTACTAATCATCTAGATTGGAAATCCTACTTTCTTAAGAAGGGAAGAGTTTTAATAAAATCACTTTTTTTGTTTTTTAAAAAGAAACCCAATGAGAAAGATGCCTTCTTAAACCCTGCATTTTGGTAAAAATGTTTTTGTTCCACCCCCTTCTGAGGTGAGGTGCTTCCCTGCTGGCTCCCTGGGCGAAGGCTCCCCAAGGCCCACAGGCTGCCGTCTGGCAGGCACACTGTCTCCACACCAGAGCCTGAATTCTAGGGCAGACCCTGCAAACATGCTCAGAGATGTGAACACAAAAGTCTACAGTCAACAGGAATGTAAGAAGATTATAAAGTGAGTTTGGGGGCACAGCTCAGCAGTAGAGTGAATGAACAGCATGTTCAATGTCCTGGGTTCAATCCCCAGCACCACAAAAAAATAATAAAAAAATTTAAAGAGGGGTCAAACAGCACTTTCAAAACAGCAATATCTAGCTGAGCATGGTAGTGCTTGCCTGTAATCTCAGTACTCTGGAAGGCTGAGGCAAGAGGATTTCAAGTTTGAGCCCAGCATGGGCAGCTCAGCAAAACCATGTCTCAAAATAAAAAACTAAAAAATGGCTGGAGACATAGGTTAGTGATAAGGTCCTGGGTTCCACCCACTACAAAAAACTGAGCCAAATAAAATGCAAACAAAAAACCTTCCAAAGCCAATGTCTAGCTTAATGAAAATTTTTAACAGTATCTACTACCTATGTTTTCTGTCCTGGAGCTTTCTTTCTCATTTAATATGCAGTCAAAGTATCACATTGTAAGTATTTCACCAGCAGAGGCTGACTCTCTGGGGAAACAATAACGAAGTGGCCAGTTTTGTTCACCTTTAAAGCCCCAATTTAGAGGACACGTGAGAGAATTTCACATATGCAGAATGGTAAACTGTTTAGATGAACTCCTGGGACACATGTCATAAGTATTTGTTTCATTTAGTTTTTATCTTTGAAAACAGAAAAACTCAAAGCAAGTAGAAGGGCAAATATTAGGAATGGAATATAGACATTTAAAAGTATATGAGCTGGGCATGGTGGGGCATGTCTGTGGTCTTAGTACTCTGGGAGGTTGAGGCAAGAAGACTGCAAATTCAAGCACAGCTTGGAGTGGTAGTACATGCCTATAATCTCAGCACCCTCAGGAGGCTGAGGCAGGAAGACTGCAGCGAGTTCAAAGTTAGCCTGGGCTACATAATGAATTCAAGGCCAACCTGAGCTACCTATTGAGACCCTGTCTCCACAAAAAAAAAAAAAAAAAAAAAAAAAAATTTTTTTTGCTAAGTTGCTAAGGGGCAACTTAGCAAGACCCTGTCTCAAAATAAAAAAGGGCTGGAGCTGTAGCTTAGTGCAAAGGCTCTGCGCTCAATCCCCAGTACTGCAGAGAAAAATAAAAAAGTAGATAAAAATACAGCTTTAGGTAACTGGAACTTAGAGAAGAGACTGCTCATGCTATAAATTACTCTTGTTTACGTCAGTCTGAACAAACATCCCTCAAATCTACAAACTCACTTCCTGTTTCTTTTGGTTACTCCATACTCCAGTCATCAGCCTAGTAACTGAACTGGATTGAACACTGACGTCTGTTAATGTTTTGCAATTTTTAGGAGGGAGGTCTGAGAACTCCTAGTACAGTGTAATGCTGATTGACCCGTGGAACACAAGAAACACTCTGTTGTAGTCTTTTTGTTGTTGTTATCCTTTCTAAAGTCTAATTATTAGCTTTTTTTTTTTCTTTTTCTTTTTTGGAGACTAGGTCTCACTATACGTCAAGGCTGGCCTTGAACTTGCTAGGAAGCCCAGGCTGGCTGCAAACTCACAATCCTCCTGCCTCAGCACCCTGAGTGCTGGGATGACAGGCATGTGCCACCACTACGCCCAACTTATTGACAATCCATTGTTTGAAGTGATTTACAGTATTCTACCAACTATTACCAATGCTATGATTAAGATGATGCACGCAGCCCTAACAATAATTCTACATCCAGGATCACATTTTATACACGTATATTAAGTCATGCTTACAGATCTAGAACAGTGATGATGAACCTTTTAGAGACCAGGTGCCCAAACCGCAACCCCGAACCCACTTATTTATCACAAAGTGCCAACACTGCAATTAAACCTGAATACTGAGGTTTTAATTTAGAAAAAAACGACTCATACACTTGGCCTGTGCGTGCCACGCCGACAGAGAGGGCTCTGTGTGCCATAGGACGATGGACCTGGCATACTACAAAGAGCTGTTGAATGATTGTTTACAGCAGCAATGAAACAAAACAACCCAAATGGCCTTTGATGTCAGAGGCTGTTGAAAGAAATCAAACCTGTTCAGTGGAATGTGCTATGTATGCAGCAATGAAGGAGAAGGCAGCTGTTTGGGTACAGATACAGAATCTTCAAGCTGACTGGGGTAAGAAACAAAGTGTAACCAGAGCATGGATGGTATGTGCTTGTCTACACAGGAAAAGAGAGACAGACACAAGGTCACAAGCATCACCTAAACCAGTGGCTCCCCTCGGGGAGAGACTTCTGGATGTCACATCTTAGAGGGGATGCTATTTGCACCAGGTAGGTAGAGGCCGGAGGTGCTGCCACACACCTTAGAATCTACACCAAACAGAAACCGTATGGAGGCTGACACACCTTGGTCTAGCCACATCAAATGCACAGATGGTCTCTGGAAAGACATTCTTGAAACGAAAATGACAATGAGGATGTGGGACTGACAGTAACTTCTTTTTCACTGAACACCCCACTCTTTAGTATTTGAATTTTAAAAGTCGTGAGAGGGGCTGCAAGTGTATCTGAATGGCAGAGCGCTTGCCTCGCTCGCTTGCCTACAGCCCTGGGTTTGACCCCCAGGACCTCAAAAGCAAACAAACAAAAATAAACCCTAATTAATGAAAACGGACTGTTTATCCCAAGATCAGTTCATTATGAAACACAACTTTTAATTTTTTACTGAGTATTTGAGAGGCTTTACTTACATGTTCAGGCTTATCTTTAAGAAGTTGTTTTATCTTGTTTACTGCAGAAGGTGTCTGAAAAAAGGAAATGCTGTTCAGTTTTTACATTAATACAATTTGTATTCAAAGCCACAGATTTACCAGTATTTAAGACTTTGTCTTTAGCAAATTCACCTGACAAAGTTACATTCCAGTCACACCAGGATCCTTGTGCATTCTGTTCACAAACACAGTGAACTCTACTCAACTAAAAGCACTCTTTGTCACAATATTTGCTAGTAAACATTCTCTGAATCTTGCTCCACAGTGCAGGTTAGTTCTGTCACATTCTTACTGTATATCTACTTATATTACAAATGTGATTTTCCTGGACAGTGTCTATTTTGTGCACCTGCTACATGGCCAGCAACAAGGACAGTCCCACAGTCCCAACAAGGACAGACACACAGAGGCCCACAGACAGCCAATGAGTGAAGCAAACATCTCAGTGGAAAAGCCAGCCTTCAGGTGTTTCTCCTGTTATTAATCCCATTATTTCCCCCTTCTCACAGTCTACTTCAAATTCACCAAAATGCACAGCTAGAGGAGAGCGCTGCCAGCATTAAACGACCCAGGGCATGCTTTGCAACAGTCTCACCAAAGGCTCACACACGTTCAGCGTGGATTGGACGAGCAGCTCAGGACCTTGAGACGGACAGAACTATGCGATTCAGTGACAGACAGAACGGGTTGTTTTAACCTAGCCCCGTGTGTGCGCAGGTTAGTGTCACCGAGTGAACCTTCTTGGGAAGGGGCCGCTGTGAACAGTCTGGGGGCACGTCTGGGCCACTTCCTAGGTGGGCCCCACGGCATCGTGTCAGCAGCTTCTCTGACTTCCAGTTCTGTACTGTAAAACGGGGGTAAAGCACCCCCCTCCTCAGGATTCTTATGAAGATAAAACACCGAGATTCAGGGGAGGTGTTCTGGTCCTTTTGCCAGCCACGAGGAGCTCAGGAGAGCAGCTATCGTTTCTGTGGTGAGTACACCCTAGTGACGAGATGATGTCCTCCCTACTTCCTGTTTTATTAACTCCTCTAGCTGATGACGGTGGGATGGTGCTCCAGCTTTTGTGCTGACATGTCACTGGCTTGTGAAATCTCAAAGTCTGGATATAATGACTATGGCTTAGTAGTGAACGGCAGCCAGAACTCAAGCCTATGCTGGGGCGGCATCCGAAGGGAGGACCTCAGAGTACGGTCAGTCAGATGCTAACATTTAAACAACACTGGATTCAATTTAGAAGAATGAGGTTGGCAGCTTAAAAAAACTTAAGAACCAGCCTGGCACATGCACGCAATTGCAGCTATCAGGAGGCTGCAGCAGGAGGACTCCAAGTTTGAGGTGAGCCTGTACAATCTGGTGGTACCCTGTTTCAAGATCATGTGTAGAAACTGGGTTCAATTCTCAGTACTGAAAAAAAAAGAAGAAAAAATAGAGAAGAGAGAAAGGAAAACAAAAAAGAAAACAATGTATGGCACGTAATAAAATGCATGTTATTTAGTGAAACTTTTTAGTTATTAATGTACGGTATGTTTATAGATATATGTTTCTTACTGTGTCAATGTAAAAAGGAAAAGCCCACTACCAACCAGTGGTTTCTAAAGGCCTTTTCCCACAGCTGTGCAGGAAAACACAGAACAGTGTACGGGAGCCAGAAGGAAATGCTCAAGAGATCACAGAATATCAACTTAAAATAGTCACAGAAATATTTCTTCAAGTGCTTTCTGTTTCATTCTGAGACACAGTTTCACTCAGTTGTCAGGTTGGGCTCCAACTCAATCCTCCCATCTCGGCCTCCTAGAGTGCTGCGGTTACAGGTGTGCGTGCCGTGCCCAGGTAGTCCCAAGCATTTTTATCTCCAAGGAGCTTTCTAAATTACCCAATTTTGTTTTACAAAATAGTATACGAGGTGATCTAAATATATGGTGAATGTTTATATTAACAAAATTATTACAGTTAAGAACACTTGCTATTACTGTAACCCCCCTCAAAATACTCATCCTTGCTTCAAACACACACTACTGTTCTCACGCAGTCCCTGTGGCAGCACCGGAATCAGTCCTCTTTTGTGTCTTTAGTTGTTCTCTCACTGCTGTCTTGTTGTCCTGATAGATTTAGGATTTGAAGTTCACCTTTCATGAGCACTTGACTCTGGGGAGAGCCGAAGTCGCACGGTACCAGACCCTGTGAAGGGAGATGAGGGCACACCCGCGTGTTTCCAGGGCCTGTCACGCTGCTGAGTGGTATCTGGCACCACCACTCACAGTGGTTTTAATCACATCTTGAAGACATGAAAGAGGACTGCAGTGTTCAAAGCGAAGGGGGGTATATTGAGAGGGATTAATGTGTCTTTTACTGTAATAAGTTTTAAAAAAAATTATAGATTCACTATACACTTCGATCATACCTCATATTTTATTCTCTTCTCAACTCTTAGTAGAAAACATTTAAACACCATAAATACAAGCTTCTCATGGAGAATGGTCCCCTTAATACAGTTGCTGATGTTCACATCTTTCACTGAACGGCACTGCAGGCTAACACCAAAATAAGAATGGGTGTTGGAAAGTGCTGTTATGGGAACAAAAACTGCATCTTAATCTTCCCGCGCCACACGCAAACCCAACACACTCCACTGGGGAAAGGCTACTGAGGACGGATAACCCAGCCGAGGAACCAACTAATGGGGAATGACATCCTGATAATTTTGAAGTCACTGATCTGATTTTCAAGACATGTCAAAATGGCTGAACAAGGGACATCTGAGTTTTTTTTTAACTCAAAATATAAAAAGAACTTTTCGCATCTCTGTACCAGGCAGAAGCTAATGATCCTTCTTGGTTCTAAGTCTAGTTGCATAAACTGGCAACTTTTTGCTTAGGTAAAATGAATCTGCAAACAGCATAAAATCTTACACTGAACTACAAGCTGCAAGGCCTGGCAGCCTTCTAATACCAATGTTCTCTCTAGACAACTAGGAAGCCCATACTTCACCAGAAACTGATGTACAACTAATGACTTTTTTTTTGAGACAGAATCTTGTTATGTAGTTCAGGCTATCCTTGAACTCTCTATGTAGCCCATCCTGGCCCTGAACTCTCAGCCATCCTCCTGCCTCAGCCTCCTGAGTGCTGGGATTACAGGGGTGCACCACCATGCCTGACCCATGACTTCGAAGTTCACCTGTGATTTGGCCTGGGAATTAAAATCGAACAGATTCTTAAAATCCACTGAGATTTAGTGATGGCTTTTAACCCACTCATATCTAAATCACAGGAAGATGACTCTTTAAAGTGAGAGAGTATCTTTAAAGTATTTTGATCCTTTTAAAAATACTATCTCCAGGTTGCTTTTGTTATCAAAATTGTAGGTAAAGATATTGTAGATAGATGTCTTGTAACTATTTCATAGCAACACACTTTTACTTTTCCCAGTGCCATATGGTCTCTATTTCCTGCAGGATAAACTTTTTATCCCAATACTGTATTTCCTCAAGTTATCTCCCAGACAATTTCATTTTAAAACAAAACTCAAAGTTGATTTTATGATTATGTATAATAAGCATGTGCCAACAACTGCAACCTATTTTAATTAATCTGATTACAAATCTGGCGTTTCCATGTTTGTAAGATGGTAAAGGGCAGCCAATGCACAAGCTGCAGTAACCTCACTGTTTAACAGCCATGACTGGCATTATAGTATTTTCCTTTTGTCTCTTCCTGTGTGTGTGTAAACACACATATACGATGTTTGTAATCCTAGTAGACAGAATTCTGTAGCCACCATTAAATTCTGCTAGCCATCATTATTTTCTTGATACATGGTAATAAACCTACATTCACCGTTGGTTGAGTACCTCCTTTTTATATGTATCACCTTTTTAATCTTACAAGGCTGTAATTTAGATATTAAAGATCATATAATTTGCATAACTCTAAAACTAAAAAAATTTACAGTGAATATGTAGTATTTTACCAAGATATACACATGTGTTTAACCATTCTCTTGTTACACAGACCACAATGTTTTCTTTTTCCTTTTGGTGCTGAGACTGAAGCTAGGACCTTGTGCATACTAAGCACTTGCCCTACCACTGAACTACACTTCTAGTTCTACTCCCCATGTTTTTCATAACGGAGAATAATAGCTCCTAAGTTGCCTTCATGTACAAACCTTAGTTTTTGGTCACTGTTCCAAGGACTTCTGGTCCAGCTCAATGAATCAACAGCTTCTTAAACGGTAAGCATTTCTCAGCCTTTCTCACCAGGGCCCTAAGACACCATCTATACATACGAAATTAACTTCTCTCCCTATGTCAAAAATACACCGACTAGGGGGCTAGGGATTTAGCTCAGCGGTAGAGCACTAACCTAGCAAGTGCAAGGCCCCGAGTTCAATCCCCAGCACCCCAAAACAAACAGAAAACCCCACCAACTGTGCACATCACACTCTCACAGAACTTTGGGTGTGCTTAAGGCACAGTGCGAGACAACTCTAATCCTAAATTAGGTTTGAACTAATTCTGTTTCCTGCCATGATGACAACAAAGGTATCTGCCACCTGGGTAGTGTCTGGTCTTTTCTTTAACCGTATCTTACTCTGGTTCCTACAAACTGGATCCCGTTTGTCAATTCCCAGGTGGTGGTGGGGGATCCATCCTCCTGGGATGTTTTCTGCAGGTGCCCAAGGTGACTCTGTTGATGTGGACTGAAGTCTTAAAGTATCCAATCAAGAAACCAGCCCTGCTTCACAAGCAGCCCTCACCAGCCCAAACCCTTCCCTCGCTCCAACAATCCACCAATTCCTCCAGGATTAACTTTGGTTAGTACAGATAATTCGGTGCTGACAACATCCAATCATGTTTTCATGTCATTTAATGACTTTCTTCTGGCTTCCTGCTGACCTCTAGTAGACTCCACAAGCACAACACTTTTCAATACTGTGACATGGCAAATTCCTGATGTCAAAATTTACATATTCAAGTAACATCTCTTTCTCCCAGGTTTACTGAATTATTTTTACTTTTGTTTGCTGTTAACTGTCTCCACTTGTTATGCCTTTGATCATATCACTACTTTTTAATTGCAACATGTTATATCGAGTGCAAAAGGTTTGCAAAACACTTGAAAACTAAACACAAACAGCAATACATGCCGCACAGGTGTCTTGAAATGAGGATACATAAGCTAGGATAAAATGACTGCTAGCCTACTAACACAGGCCATGTGAGAAAGCAGCATTCACATTCTTTTTTCCTCCTATCAGCTCCTAAGAAATGCCTGGAGCTTATAAAGTCACCCTTAACACTAAACAGAATGAATTACTTCTAGGACACAGCCAGACAACAGGAGCCCCTGTAACTGACAATTACTGGAGAACATGCAACCAAGCAGGCTAAGACAAGTGTGGAGAAACTGGGCCTGGCGAGGTGAGGTGCTGTTCATTATTCCTCCTAAGAAATGGTAAAATCTTTGTCTACAGCTGTGTCCATGGAGGGTGGGAACTGTGTAACTCACTTATTTCTCATTCTGAAATACAGCAGGTCTGGATAAATGTCTGCTGAACCAGCAGGAATGGTGAGGAAGGGGGTGACTCAGAAGTTCCGAAGGAACAGCTAACATGCCAAACAGTGAAGGAGAAAGAAAAGGCAGAAAAACTCTTGCTGTGTCCTATGACTTTTCTTGGCTCTACCATTATCGGCGGAAAAATTCTGAACTTTGAATAATTTTTCTTAGACTGAAATGAAACACATTCTAGATTCCACGGAGCATTTCCCAGACACCACACAGGCACGCTACTACGAGAAAAATACAGAAAAAAGTCGGATGTATAAACATTCACCTACTGGGAAAGCGCCCCCATCCCCCTCTGACGTTCCTCTATTTTGCTTCAACTAATTTTCCGGCAATAAGCCTTTTTATGACATTACATTAAACGCACTCCGTGATTCATCTTAAATCATCTGATCTCCCAGTGTCTACGTGAACGCCTGCACCAAGACTGGGTGTGTGTGAGACAACCGAACCGATCCTAACGTTGCTTATCTGGGTAAAAATGTGTTGGAACTACACAGAGTATTGTAATAGCTGCACGACATTACGAATCTTCTAAATCCCACTGAGCTACACCCTTCGAAATGGTTAATTTTATGTTATGTGGATTTTCTCTGGTCTACAAAGAAACTGCACAAGCTGAGGCAGGAGGATCCCAAGTTCGACCTCAGCCTGGGCCAAGTTATCAATTTACAGATGGTGTTTAAAAAAAAAAAGAAAGGAAAAAAGAAAAAGGGGGTTCGGGGGTGCAGCTCAGTGTGAGGGCCCTGCGTTTAACCTCCAGGACCGTCCCAACAAAACACAAGCCCCGCACAGCACGGAGGACACAGCGTGCCAGCGCACTCCGCGAGGCTCTGCGGTCCCGGCCCGGTGCCCTCTGGGCTGACCTTTGGCCCGGAAGACACTGAACACGGCGTGCAAGCCCGCATCTTTTGTCCTGGAGACCTTGCGACGGCAGGAGGCTCTCGGGCCTCCGGGACCCCAGGACGCAGCCCAGCCGGACCCCGCGTGTCGCGCCCTCCCTGCGCCCCCCAGGTCGCCCCCGCGCGCGCACAGCCTGCCGGGAAACGTAGTTCGGGGCGCCCACCCGAGCAGCCCCGCCCAGGTTTGTTTACTGAGGCTACAGCAACCTGCATGGCCCCAGCGAGAGCCAGATGCTACGCGGCCCGCGCTCGGACGCGCCTGCGGCCTGCTCCCGTCGCCGTGACCTCCCCTCGAGGGCGGCCGCGGCCAATGTCATGGCCCGCCGCGCGCACTCACCAGCGTGAGAGCGGCGCGGGTGGGCTGCAGTTTCCTCTTGCTCACAGCCCTGACGGTGGCCCGGACTAAGGAGGCCGACATCTCCGCCGTCCCGGCGCCCGGCTCCCTCGGGCGGGCCGGACCTCACAGCCCTCAACCTCTCTCCATGGACTCGGCGGGCGCTTTGACGCCACAAGCCCGGCGCACGCGCCCGAGGCCCCGCCCCACCATGCCATTGGGCGGGCCGCGTGAGTGACGGCGGGGCGGGGCGGGTCTTAGCGGGCGCTCTCTGACCTCGAGCGCGGCGGCCATTGTTGCCGTGACGACGCGGGGGGCGCCGCAGGGGCGCAGGAGCGCGGCTGCTTAGCCGCTCCGGGGTTGAGAACGCTGGACATGAGCGGGTGTGGAAAGTGTTGGCTGCCACCCGGGGTCTTGCCCTTCGTCCCCCGCGGTGCCCGCTGCGACCGGAACATCTTGTCCAGGTCCGTAGGGCAGGCACCGAGGGGCGGCAGGCCAGTCTGCGGCGTGCTGTGCTGCTGCGTGGGCGCGGGCATGTGGCTCCTGCGGTTTTTCTTCGGGCGCTGAGCGTGAATCCTGACCGCGCTGTGAGAAGTGCTTGGGCGTCCGGCGTGTTCACTAGGGGAACAGCCGCGGTGATAGAGGGCCTACCGATCAGTACACCTGTTTTTGTGAGACCCCGTCCTGGCTGCTCACCGGCATAATCCTGTCTAATTCAGTAGTCATTCCCGAGCGCCAGGCATTGTACCTGACCATTCACCGGACGCCAGGTACAGCTGAGTCCTGGAGCTGTAGCCTGCAGAGTGATGGGGTTACAGGCCTGCGACCACACCGGCTCCTTTTCAGTGTTTTTGATATGGAAAGAACGAATAAGCAGTTTCGGAGTCCGATTTGTGTTCGATCCTCTAGCACCTACGAGGTCTGAAAGGATAGCTTAAAATAGGCAAGTACTTCTTTCCTGTTGTGGAAAGGCAATTGCATTAACAGCATTTCCCCCTAAAATCCAGCAGCACATGGAAGAAGCTGGGGTTGAGAGGTGGTAGGGTGGTGAGTTTGTCTCTTGGCCTCATGTTTGATTAGCTGAGTGGTTTGGGATAAGGCATTTTACTTTTTAAAGATTGTGTATGGCTTTTATTCTTTTTAATGTTGTGGTCTTTTGCTTCTCTTCTGTAGATACTGTATAAATACATGAAAAATCCTTAGGAGAGAGCATGGTACAGAGCAGTACTCAGTAAACACTCTGATTGTTAATAGATATTAAAGATGCCACATGTGAAACTATGCACGACACTGTAATGATGGACAGGCCTGGCAGGTGTGATGGGTGGGGTGACTGAGGATGGGGGGCAGGAGATATATGGAATTCTGTCCTCTGCCCAGTTTTGCTATAAACCTAAAACTGTTCTAAAAAGTAAAATTTATTAGTAAAAAGATGCCATGTGTTCATTTTTTGTCACTGGAATGCTTTACAGTTGTGTAGAACTTCACAGGTTTGAGAGGAACTTTAAAACTTTTTGGATTACTGAGAATTGAACCCAGGGCCTTTTGCACTGGTGAGCTCTATCCATCTTCAGCCCTTTTAAAATTTTTTGAGACAGGGTCTTACTATTGCTGAGTTGCCCAGGCTGTGATCCTCCTGCCTTGGCCTTTCAGAGTGCTGGGTTTATAGGCATGTACCACCGTTCCCAAACTAGGACATGGAAAGATTCCAAGTTTGAACCTAGCATGGGTGACTAAGCAAGACCCTGCCTTAAAAAAGGGGGGGGGGAATGGGGGTGGGGATGTTGCTCAGTGCAAAGGTCCCTGGGTTCAATCCCCAGTACCACAGAACAAAAACACAAAAATCTTTAGGCACACTGTCTCCTACCAGCCTCACAACTATGAACTGGGTTGGCGGAAGCAGTGACATGGCTTTTTACAAATGATTCTTACACTCAAGTGTAGTGTAGTGGATCAGATACTATTTTAAAAGCCTGGTCTTGAATTTCCCAATTCAGAAGCCTGTGTATGTTTAAAAGCCTTTTTGTCTCCTTAAGTCACACTGTTCAGTTTTCCACTTGACTAGCTGTTTTGTTCATAAGCAGTGAGTTACATAATCTACTTGCCAGTGGATCAGCAATCCCTCACGTTGCTAGAAACTGGCACCAGCCCCTGGCACAGGCGGATTTTTATGATTAGGTAAGAAATGCACATGCCAGCTCCTTTATCTCAGAGAAGCATCTGTCCTGTGGCCCAGAGAGGAAGCAGCTATGGGAAGCGCTGACGGAGTTGGAGTTTGCATGCTGCAACCATTTTTAGGTTCACTGATACAGCAACTTGAAGTAGGGAGATGTTCAGTAGTGTCCTTCAGGGTTTAGTTTCGGCTTTAGACAAAGAAATGTGTTCCAGCCCTTGATCTTGCCTGCTGTGGAAAGGCAGGTATGACACCCACTTTACAGGATGAGAACGATTTGGCTAAGACTACAGGGCTTGCTGTACGGCTGGAAAACTGGCGTCCTGGATTCTGCCTAAGTCTAGAGTTCTACTTGGTGAAAAGTGTGCTACTTTTTTACTGATGCTATCCAAACATGCTTGGTCTCAATGAAAAAATTGAGCATTTCTTTAGTTTTATTGGGGGCTGCTCTTTTTTTAAATTTTTTGCCTTAACACTGTAAACCCTACTGATCTCTCTCTAGGACTCTTCCATTTGAGAAAGATTTTTCTTAAAGTACATTCTTAAAATGTGAAGCACATTTCAAAAGGAAAAATAAAAAGCAGAGTTATCCAAGAACACTTAAAATTGCTTCTTGGCTTTTTGGCCAAGATCATATTATGTGTAGAACACTTTGCAACACGTTTAAACCTTCAGGTTGCCGATACTGTCCACGTTAAGCAAGGGATTCTGATGAGGCTTATGCTGAGGCCTCTTGATCACTGCTATGAAAACTGATTTTATAGCTGGGTGTGGTACACGTGAATCCCAGGTACTCAGAAGGCTCAAAATAAAGGGCTGGGGATACAGTAGCATCCCTCCTGCACTGCAAAAAGGAATGATCTCATGGGGTTTTCTGTCCCTGAACAAAGGTGACAAGGAGGATATTGGCAATGGGGCACTGGTGGCGATGGCACTTGTTATGACAGATGGTCCAGCTGTACTTGAAAGATAGGCTACGCCCTGAAGCACTGGACTTGGTGCAGAGCAGAAGCACCCACCTCCCACTGGCACACCGGAAGGGCTGTGGTCAGCATCCACTGGAAGAGTCCAACGCAATCTATCCCTAGAACTGCTCTCAGATACTACTTTAACTGTCCCACAGATCCAGTGTGGGGAATCCAGAAATTTAAAACCCAAATACATTGGGCAGAATATACTATAGGAATCAGAATAAAATGTAGGAAGCTTTTAACATCCTTAAAAGGGTATTTAAAAAATTGTTTCTAAGAAAAGAAAGTGTAAAAGTTGAAGAGGAAAGGGAAGGTGGGTAAGTTTAAAAAATTGGAAGTTGTACGGCAAAAATTTCTGAGAAATAGAAAACAGCAGAGTGACACTAAAAAGCTAGTCATGTACAGATTAAACTTGAGAAGTTTTCTAGCATGGTGAAAAAAATCACAGAGGTGTGAGACTGAGAAAAGACAAGAGTTACCTAAAACAAAACTAAGAAGATACTGTCTCAAAAGAAAGATCACTGGGGAGACATTTCTAGATTGAGGCAATTTTCTTAATTGTAGGGATAAATAAAAACACAGGAGCACCCAAATGGAAAAATAAAACCTACAAGGCACAAAACTTAGGCTGGTCCCGACTTCTCTTCCTGACAATGCCAGAAGACAACGGAGCGCTGACAGGCTTTCCACACTGTGGCCAGAGCTGGGTGCCCAGCTGACTCCCTACCTGCAGGTGGCAGCAGCCAGTTCAGCAGCTGAGCAGTGACCCGGAGCTGCCAGCCCAGGCTGCACCGTCCACGAGTGTGTTCAGACTGCCTAAGAACAACCACTTTATTTTTTTGCCATGACCTGCAAATTCTAACGTTCTTAATTTGGTACAATTCTTCTGTAGCTAAAATATATTCTCAAGTAGGTTTATTTCCCCTCTCAATATGGTATAGGGACTGAACGCAGGTCCTTTGCAATGAGCCCCAGCCTTTTTGTACTTTGAGACAGGATCTTGCTAGGTTGTTAAGTGGCTCAACGTGGGCTTGAACTTGTGATCCTTCTGCTTCAGCCTCCCAGTGTTCTGGGATTACAGGTGTGCCCCACCACACCTACCATACAACATGATCTTCTGAGTCCTCTTGCCTCCGGGAATGCTTCTCCATTAGTTGTCTCTGCACTCCTTATCTGGGGCTGTGGGGCGTGCAGGCCAATGCCTGACACATGGCTGTGCCTGCACGCAGTGGTGACGGGTGGGAGCCCAAAGGGACTCTGTGTGCGGCCTGTCAGAAGGGCAGATGCACTCTGGCTCCACTCCTTGTTTTCCTAATGAAATTTAGGACTCTTTCACTACAAAGCAATATGGATAAAATTACAGGTTGAAATTGATTTTATTTCAAAATGGTAAAGCGAGGCATATTTTTTGACGGTGTATTACTCTGGAAAAGCTTGTGAAGTGGTAGAAACAGTTCTGTGAGGGCTCCAGTCACACCCAGCACGAGAGCAACCACACTTGTGACTGGCAGAGACAGTCTCTTTGATCTTCGGGGGTTTTTAAAAGTTCTCCACCCTAATTTCTGAGTATCATAAAAAGTAAAAAGTACTTTTGTCATTTTTTCTTTTAAAATGTTTTTTACTGGCAAACAGGGCCATTTGTTTTCCTGATTTCATTTTTCTGAGCATAGCAGTTCTATGCTGATTTACTTAAAATGAGCAAGAAACACCCAGGCCCTCCGTGGCACTGCGTGTCCACACCCGCTGGGGCTCACATAAATAGGACTAAGTTCAGGTTATCACTTCTACAAAGAGCAATAAAATGTCTGTAAATACTAAGTACAGCAGTAGCAGTTCACACATATCTGATACCTTCCACACAAGGATTCAGCAAACAACAATAAATATAATTTCCCCTCTTCAAAAGAAAAAAGGATCTATAGGAAAAAAGGAGTTAATGTAGCTGGGGTTTATCAGCACACCATTTTTAGTGTGCTTTAAAGAATTAAAAACCGTGAAGCTGTATTCATTGAATACTGGCTCACAGTTACATTTTTTCTTTTGACCTGGCTTAAATACATACATCATGGCTTTCTATTAAAATCCTTACATCTATGGGGATTGGTGGTAGATAAGACTATATTAAAATTTTTTCCTCTTAACAGTTTCATTGTATTAAAAAAAAAAAAATCTGCCATTTCCCTAGAATGTGAAGTTGAAGCCTGATCTATGCTGCTATGTCCTGTGCAATGAACCTAATCTTCCAAGTGAATGAGGACGCCTGAGTGCTGCTAGAGTGCTGTATTCTCCTTCCCTCATGATTCCTGCGGGGTCCTCTTCGCCGAGGCTTTTCCCTGAGTCATGTATTTACTGGAAAGGCTACCTGGAGGAGGGGAGAACAAACCCAACATGAATGAAACAAGCCTCACTTTGGCCAAGTCATAAAGTTACTTCTTACTGTTAACTATTCACACAAGCTTTCCACGCATGATATGGACACGTGTTTTGAATCAGGTAATTAGCCTATATTCAAAAGGTCTATATAACATGATGCATTAAGATACACTTAGTCAATCCTTCCTGGATGCAGGCAGGCTCCTAGAGAGCATTATTTTAGTATGTCTACATGTACACTTTTCTCGTGCAGGTGCAGGGCATCAGATGAAGCCAACCCTTCTGAGGCTCTGCTTTATACACACCAGGGTCCTCATCTGCAGCCAGCACAACAGACAGCAAAGAATTCTCTGGGCAGAGACAACCTACATCATTGCTCTGCAGACAGGAAGCTGTGGATGGTGACGGTGTAGCAGTAGTGCATTGGTATTAAAGAAAAACGAATTATATTTACAAGCAAAGGAGAGGAAAGATGATTACTTAATTAAACCAAGCACAGTTACTAAATTTTCTCCCAAAGTCGCAACAAAGCAATGAAACAGAAGAGCTCAGAAATTCTTAGGAGACTATAGCAAAGCACTCGTATATAATGAAGATTGTATTTCAAACCAATGGGGGAAATATGGATTATTCAATAACTGGTATTAGGTCAAATATGTAATTTTTGATGTGGAGAAACAAGTTATCTTTCTTCAAACTATACATATTCTCATTTTTCAATGAATTACAGAACTAAATGTTAAGGGTAAGCAAACTGAAGTAAACAGAAATGAATATAAAAATTATGGGTAGGGAATTTCCTAGGCATTGTACCTAAAGGATTTATAAGTCAATATAGAAAGAGGAACACCAACAGATAATTAGGATTGCTATGGCTCATGTCTAGATGTTCCCCAAAACCTCATGGGGTCACAGGCAGGGTATTTTGGAGATGGCTGGATTTAGGGTGTGTGAAGTGTGTGATACTCAGATCATGGGTCTGGATAATGAAGCCCCACCTGGATTTGGGTGGCATGAATCAACAGGCTTGTAGTTTTGATAGAATACAAAGGGACAGAAAAAAAGGAAAGTCTTGCTGCTGCTGCTTGCTGCCTTCTACCTGTCACACCATGGACTGTTTCTCCTCTGCCAGACTCCTCTGCTAGGCCACCCTGCCTTGGAGCCAGCCAACTATGGACTGAAACCTCTACAAACTATGAGCTAAAATAAGGCCTTTCCTCCTTTAACTTTGGGTGTCAGGTATTTTGTCTCAGCAACATGAAAAGTAACTAAGACCAAAAAAAAAAAAAAAAAAAAAAGAGAGCGAGAAAAAGAAAACAGCATATGTAAAAACATGCTTATAAATAGCCCACACACTGCCAGTGGGGCAATTTCATAGTCTTTAACTAAAATATAAATATCCTATGAACTATTTTACTTGTAGGTGTATAAACCCTATACAATTTCCCACGGAAGCTCAAGAGCCTCCCACAAAGATGTTCACTACAGTACTGTTTATAACAACAAAAAGATATGATCTAAATGTTTACATACTAGGTAATGGAAATACAAAATATTCTGTATTTGTAGGATGGATAATGTAAGAAAAAGTAAATCTGTATATAGCAACGCGTAAAAAAATTTTAAATCATTTTGTTAACTAGACACAAAAGGGGGGCTGGGGATTTAGCTCAGTGATTAGAATGCTTGCCTTCCAAGCACAAGGCCCTGAGTTCAATCCCTGACACCACAAAAAAAAAACAAAAAAACAAAAAAACAAAAAAAACAACTAGACACAAACGGTAGGTTGTAGAACATTCTTATTATATCCTATACCATTTAAATGTAAAAATTCACCCAGGACACATATGTAAGAGTTAAAAAAAAATGAAAAGAATATTTAAATTTATAATGGATATTTCTAGGATGGAGTGGGATCTGACAGAGGAAATGGGCCTGGACATCTTCTGTTCGGAAGCAAAGATTAAAAAGACAGGAAAAAACAAAATGAAACAAAACAATTGTCACCTCGCTATAAGATGCTGGACCTGTTTTATATTTTTTCTAAACTGTTAATTACTTTTCTAAGATGAGTACTAGCAGTTTTACTACTATATCCCTGAAACACGTAATCTTCTGTTAAAATTTTAAAATTATACCTAAAAACTTTCCATGTAAAAACTCAAAAGTATAAGAAATGAAACACAATTCTATTTTTATATAATTCAAGGGAAGAACATGAAATTTATACAATTGTGTAAGCTTGACTTGAAACCAAACATGTCCGAGTAAGGTAGACAGAATATACTGGGGTTGTTGGTGGTGAAGAATGTTGTAACACATTTGATGTAGAGAAGGTGCTCTTAAAATTAGAGATGAATATTCTGACAAAAAATACACACATATAAATACGAAGAAATACAAATGAATGTGGGAAAAATGTTAGTGTTCAATGGTAACCACAGGAAGTCAAACAGATTGGCAAAATAGAAAAAAACTGTCCCAATGAAGTCAGGCTGTGGGACATAGTTGGCAGGGACTGAGATGATCAACAATCATAAATTGGCAGTTCAGGCATCATGTTTGAAATGTATATACTTCTTAAAGCTATCATATGTTTAAGTGAAGATTTATCCTCACAAAACAACTAAATAAATATATGCACATATTATGGTGTTATATAAACTTGGGTCTAGGTGTTTTCCAGCCAGACAGGACAATGTGGGCGAGAAGTTTTAAGAGGTCAGTTTCCAGCTCCTCGACTTTTTTGGTGAACCAAAAGTCCTGTACATGCTAAGTGTGTGCTCCACTGCTGAGCTACATCCCAGTGTCCCTAGTACCTCAACTTCTCTATGTACTTTTTCTTAAAACTCATATACTTGAGAATGCCTTTGTCAGCATTTGGGGCTGGTTCTTAGGAATCACTCCACTCTTCCTTTCCAACTCCCCTTTCACAGCTACTCTTGTCCCACATTACAAAAGAAAGGGATGCACATCTTAGTATCCAAATCTTAGTTGGTGTGTTTCCCAGTGGTAGAAACACCTGGCTTCTTGCAGGGACTATATGTGGATTTCCAGAGTCTGAAAGTCTCTTAAGAGATGTGTGTGTACTATGTTCCTATGAGTGACCCAACTGTGTGCTGTGGGATACAGTAGAATTCCCCATAGTTCTTTACTGTTTTTTCTTGCTGTGTTGAAAGGCCTCCTAGGAGGAGTAGGAAAGCAAATGAAATGCTACCTGTGGTGATATGAATCATCTAATAAAAATTCTAATTTTTGGCTTTTGCCAAATTACATCGATAATGATTATTACAAGTAGTTTTTGATTGTATATTGCTATGCGATTTTTGGTCATATCATTAAGTTGTTAATTAAAATAACTGAGTGGCACTGTTATAATAATATATTGCTCATTTATAAACTCTTAAAGCATTTTTATTTTAAATTTGCTATCACAAAGACTACTATTTCTAAAATTATTTTGTTTTAAATTTATAAGACTGCAGGCTTTGAAATTCTGCTCAGTGATAAAAACTATATAAATACACATTATTACAAGGGTGAAAAGATAGCTACAAATCAGTATTTCCAATTTTTAAGATTTCAAATCATGGGATGAAAATGGAATAAATGAAGAGATAGAGCTAGGTTTTTTGTTTTTTTAAAGTAATTTTCTTTGGGAAAAAAGAAGGTAGGGGGCGCTAAGGAGTAGGGAAAAGATTGTTTCCTGAGATTCTCATATTTGAAAAATGTAAACTACAGTAACGAATTTAAAAATCAGTTAATTTGTAACTTGTACTCAATCTCCATATACTTGTGTTACAAATCTTCACTAGGTATTTCCTCTGTAAGAGATTAATGGCAGTAATAAAGGCTACGAAGTCAATCCTCACCACGGTCCTGTGAGGTGTTAGCTCCGACTGGCTGGTAAGAAAGCGGAAGCACAGTGAGCTTGGAGAACTCCAAGAAGTCACGCAACTAGTACATAGCTGGGCTGGATTTCAGACTCCAGCATCTGACACCAAAGCTCAGTCCTGCCCCCCCCTTCCACTTGTTCCCTTTATTCCTACCGAGCGTCTGGGCTGCCCTGTGAGGCCTGTCTGTGGGGTAGGAGTCCACCCACTGTGCTCTCCTTCAGTAGGGAAGGACGCTGCGCCTGGCGAGGGAACTAGGGGCGCTTGCCAAGTGGGCATGTCGGGTGACAGCAGCCTGCCGCTTGGAGTGGCGCCTCTGGCCTGGGCCAGCACGCGGGTGGGAAGCAGAAGCTGTCGGTCTGGCGGGTGCCCTGCGGAGACCGCTGGCCCAGGCCTGCTTGGGATGGTGAAGGGAGGGCTCTGGAGAAATTAATTCTATGTACAACTCAGACCTATCTCTCAATTAATAATAAAACAGGTAATTCACACGACAACATGGGAAAATCTGACAGTTATCACAACTGTCACATACCTACTAGAATAGTTTAATTTACTGGAAAGGACTCATTTCAACCACCTATGTTTTCATTTCCTTTTCCTGGTATAAAGTAGCACATGTATTGCATAGCATTTTTTTTTCTCTGTAGCAAATAAATTCAAGTTAATAAGTTTTTTCAGTTGCTCAAAAGATTTATAAATATGTAGGTCTTTACAGAGGAGAAATCCTAAATTACTGTCAGCTGGTAAGGCCATTTCTAGCTATGTGTCTAGCATATATAGTTTCCCTCCATTTTTGGATAATTTATACAATTATTGTAAAATCTAGCTTGGCATCGGGGTGTACATCTATAATCGCAGCGTTCAGGAGACCGAGGCAGGAGGATCACTGTGAGTTGAAGTCCGGCCTGGACTACAGAGCAAGATCCCATCTCAAAAACAACAACAACAACAACAAACATAGTAAAATCCTCCTTCAGGCTGTCTTATGTTTTCAGCAGAGAACAGTGCTGGCATATCTGCAGGAACAACCCATTGGTGGCACGGCTGCTGTTGCTAGGCAGGTCCCGCTCCAAGGGCCTTTCCAGGACTGCTCCACAGCCCCACCCCTGGGGCGTGACAGTCACCCCTCCGACAGACTCAAACTGGGGCACATGCAGGACACAGAGGCATTGCAGGGCTGGACACCACCCCATGAAATCCGACGCAGAGCTGATTTTAGCAATACGAGCATTCTAACCAAGCAAGAACCAGTTTTTCCTATGAAAAGTGTTTTGGAAATACCCGGGCAAGCCGAAGTCGGTAAAAGCAGCATTCTCTGGCTTGTGTAGGCGCAGCGTTGAGCTCTCGGAGGGCCGAGGGCGTGGGCTTCCTAGACCCTTCATGCCCTGCAGTCGCCCACTTCCCACGGCCCGC
The DNA here is from genome assembly GCA_004026905.1 of Hystrix cristata. Lineage (NCBI taxonomy): Eukaryota > Metazoa > Chordata > Mammalia > Rodentia > Hystricidae > Hystrix > Hystrix cristata. The sequence continues at coordinate 92,537 of PVJO010001813.1, read as the reverse complement.
TCACCAGTGACCTGCCTCGCTGGAGGCCCCTCTCACTTCCTGTCTACCTGCTGGCTTGGGGCGTACCAGACACAGCGCCTTGGAGGCCAGTGAGAACAACTCCAGGCCTCCCTAGGAAGCAGCCACTCACGTTTCTCAGAGAGCCTTTCTGCCTTCTCTCCCACAGATAACACCGTTTCCCTTCTGGGCCCAAGGTGGGCAATTAATTTGTGAAGATTCGTTTCTCTCTCATTTCTCTAAAATTCTGATTGTAAAGGGATCTGAGGCTACTTTCATGTTTCCTTCAACTACCGCCACCCACAAACGCTGTAAAATCCACACAGTATTTAGATCACTGTAGTGTATACACTCGAGATAATACATCTCGGGACTGATAGAAACTTAAATATTTGAATAAGTTAATGACTCCATTACTTTTTCTCCTGCTAACAGCATTCAAAGTGGAGACTCCTCAGCTCTCCCAGAGTGAGAGCACAGTGCCCATGCCCGTGAGCATGGTGAACCAGAAGCCAGCGCTGTGCTCTCTCCGGGAGAGCTGCACACAGACAGAGTCCCCTTCTCCTGGGGCGGTGTGCTCCCCGTTCCCAGAGAGGCTTAAACCCTGCGCAGCCAAGGTTTTCCCTACACGTGCACAGTGAGGGCTCAGCTTGATGAAAACAGACTGACAATAAAATAGAACAGTTACAACAACATGCTGTAATGAAAGTTTGCACATGACAAATATTCCCTCTCAGAATATCTTACTCTACTGTACTGTATGTTCAGACTGTGCTTGACCAAATTAACCGGAACTGCAGAAGGCAAAACAACGAATACAGGGACCTCTGTATGGAACTTGTTTTACATGCCATATAGAAACATCAGGTTATACCAATGAAGTTTCAAAATTTCAAAACTTTTTTCTTATAAAGTATACAATCGTTTAAAAATTCTGTGCATACTTGCACTGTATTTGCTTACTTTCTCTTCTTTAACCATTTTTGTTGAACAAGACAAAGAGGGATGAAGAGACCACTTAAGCAAGTTCTGGGGGTATGTGCAGGCTAGGACTCAGATGTGTATATCATGTCTCATGCTGTCTTACTAAAAAGTGCCCAAAGTTACTATGGAGGCAACTCCTTTCTTTTTCGAATCACTTTCCCCCTTTCCTTTCAGGACTCAGAAGTGCCCTCTTGGTAAATGAGCTGCACGCAGTCTCACATGGCTTAGCGTTTTACAAAACAGGGCTGTCCCTAGTCTCTCCGCTGAAGTTAGGTGGCCTGCAATTCCTTTCCAAGCATTTCTCCACCTGCTTGCCCTAAGGCTTGTGTCTCCTCTATTCCAAAGATACAGATCTTCCCAAAGTCCTGACAGCTTTGGTGTTACCAGGCCCCACCTTGTCCTCGCTCGGGCGCAACCCACAGGGGCCAAGACCTCCTCCCAGGATGCTCAGGATGGGCCTAGCACGCTGGTTCACCGACCTTGTGCTCCCCCCGCCTCCTTCACCTCCTGAGGCTCTACTGGGGCCTCTCTTCTCCAGTGCATTCCTCCCAGGCAGTCCCACTGGGTCACCAGCTTGAAATGCACATCCATTTCTCCGGCCTGGACCTTCTTTTGTTAAACTCCATTAGTCAAAGGAAGAGTCTCAAAAGGCATGTGGTAAAGTATGAGGTAAATAAAATAATACACATTTTTAAAAAACCCACATACCTGACTGGGGACTCAAAAATATTGCTGTTTTTTGTTTCTTTTTGTCTTCATGTAAAAGCACTGCCTAAAAAATGAAATAGACTGGTTTACAAAATTGAAAGGGAAGTGCATCTGAAGCAGACCAAAACCACATCCAATTAGAGCTGAAATCAGGCACGTGGATGGCAGAATTCAGGCCAACCAGCAAGACAGACAAGTATGCAGGACTGCTCCAGCGGGGCCCAGCGAACCCGCCACACGCACATGCGCACGGCACCCGGGATATAGTCAGCAGGACAGAGCGAGCAGCAGACTTGGGAGCACCGGTGAGTGTGCTGTGAATGCGCAGGAGAGCACGGCCCCTTCTCAGGGTCGAGCTGGGTTTACCTGAACAAACAGACCAGCTGGTCTCAAAGGGCTAGGTGAAGAAGGGGATCCAAACACACAGTCTGACTCAGACACACCTAAGGAAGGAAAGCAGCACTGTTTGTTCCTACTTTAAAATGAAAGCAGTGGTGACAGATTTTTCTGTTGATATGTCAGAAGCTCTACGCAATGTGCTGTGTGGACGGAATATTAACATATTTGAAGAAATGAGAGGGAGTAGAAGTTTTTAGACGAAAAGAAACTGATTATTTTTAGTTGCTGCCAAAGGAGACCCCGCATTCTGGCCCCACTCCTCCTTTACCTCACTCAGACCCTGCGACGACGAGTGCACATGTTAATGTTCGCACGCTACCCCCCAAAGAGAACAACCTTCTCTGTTCAGTTTGCTGATCCCTCTACCACCAGGGTGTCCCTTCTCTGATTGCTACTACCTTGTCAGGCTGCCAGAATCACTGCTTTCATGGTTGGAGAACCTGGCCAATAAACAATGTAAAAACTGCTACTAGAAAGAAGAAATCCATCAAAGCTTGGGGAAATTCAGCAAACATGAACCTTGAGTTCTGATAAAGGGCAGCCTATCATTTTGGTTAAAAATATATTCAGTGGTATCTCTACCATTTACAGGTTCCCCACCTATAAACTAAGGTTATTAACACCACTAAATTTAATGGGGCTGTTGTGATAATTAAGTAAAATTATACAGGTAAATTATCAGGTAAACTACCTGACCCACAGCAAATGCTCTGTGAATGTTAGCAAGTGTCACTGTTTTAATTTCTTCTAATTATGCTCTCTTCCTAGAAAAGAAAACCATATTATGCTGTGTGTGCCCTATGTCAGGGCAAACTGTGGAGCTCTATAGAAGTGTGGCAAGACTAATTTTGGCCATGTGAGCTAACCAAAGCTGTAATCATAAACATTTCAACTCATTTAAAAAACAATACATAAAATATTTTAAAATAAATTTCTTTCTGCATAAAGTTCCTTTTAAAAAAATGAAGATGAGTGATCTAGGAACTTTTTGTCTTTATAACGTATTGCTGAACATATATAATAAAATGGAAGAGAGGTATTAGTGTTCCCAAAACTATAAGCATTGGAATATTAATAAGTGTTAACTTTTTTAATGCTGCCCACAAACATACACAGCTCAGCCCAGCCAGGATTAACTACCTTAATAAAAAAATTCACTCCCCAGGGTTTGTTTTCTATGGTTATCAAATTTCATCCACTGGCCCAGGTTTGTTCTCAGAAGTAAATAAATTGAGAGTATATACACTGCTTTGTGAATTGTAACTTATTAGTCACACTTTAGGTACCCTTACTCTTACTAGTATGTGACAAGGTGCCCAAAAGCTGGGCATGATGCCGCACGCCTGTAAGCCAGCTACTCAGTAGGCTGAGGCAGAAGGAGTGTAAGTCAGAAGCCAATCTGAACAATTTAGTGAAACTCTATCTCAAAAACCAAAACCAAAACCAAAAAAATGGCAGGGGATATAGCTCAGCGTAGAGTGCCCTGAGGTTAATCCTTAGTTCCTTAGTACAGAAGGGGGGGGGGAAGTGTCTCTAATGGATACCTTGCACATTTAGTAAAATGTGGCCATTTTGTATCCAGCAATCAAAGGGATGAGGTTCACAGATGACTTTTTTGGGGAGTGGGGGAGACAGGGTCTCCTCCTATTGCCCAGACTGGCCTAGAACTCTTGGGTTCAAGTGATCATCCTGCCTCGGCCTTTTAAGTAGCTAGGAATACAGCTCTGTGAAAACCACACCTGCCTCAGATTTGTGGATGGTTTTAAACTACTGATGATAATAAATTTCTTCTTTATTCTCAGAATAATCACGCTCAATTGAAGAAAGTTATTAAAGATAAAACCCTCCACAACTCCTCTCTGCAGATACAATCTCTTCTATTCCTTCTTTCTGAGACAGCACTGTGCCATGTAGCCCAGGTTGGTCACAACTTGTGGTCTTCTTGCCTCAGCCTCCCAGAGTGCTGGGATTACAAGTGTGCACCATACCCAGCTTCCTGTTCCTTCTCCAGTGCCTGTGCCTGTCTGTATGTGGACAAAAACACAAAAGGCTAATTGTACACACCGTGTAGTGTGCTGAGGTAACTTTGGCTCCTGCCCCACCAGTGGCTGACGGTACTGATTTCCAGAGTACACATACTAAATTATAAAGCGCAGGTTGTAGCGTTTTTCCTTGTTACTCAGGCTACATTTACAGACACTGGAAACGAATAGACTAAGACTATAAATATATCTCTTAAAGAAATACATGTAGCTAACACAGGAAGATTTTCCCTGAGATATCAGTACCAACGTCAAGGTGTGACGGGTGTCCATACCTGGAGAACCTTTAAATTGCGGACATTCTTTTTTAATGTGGCCTTCTCTTCCACAAATGAAACAGCGCTTTTCTCTTAAGTCTCTGTCATCCTGTCTCTTCCATTTTTCCACTGGTGGCCTGAGAATCTTCTCCCTCCCCAGGTCGACAGCTGCTCTCACAGTCTTGGCTTTCTGAGCTGTACACGGCACAGACTTGTCTTCTTTTGCTGATACCTCCCTTTCGGCGTACTTGCTTTGAATTTCCTTTTCCTCTTTGCTTTTTTTGTCTTTGTTCTCAGGGTATCTTTGGTGCAGAGTATCTTCCTGATTTTGCCGTCTTCTGACTCTATCAAAGACATAATACTAATAGGAAAGAATCTAAACAGAAACCTAACAAAGTATCATGTCACCAGTTTTAGTGGACAGTTATGAATAGAAAGCATCAGAAGAAAAAACAAGAAGTGAACAAACTTAACCAAGATGTGAATAGACACATCTCTATTCAGAAACTATAGCCATCCCTTAGTATCTATGGAGGCTGGTTCCAGCGTCCATTGACGTGAAAGTCCCTATATAAAATGGTACTTGCACCATTTTATGGGATCTGCACAACGTACACACACCTTCCTGTATAGTTTAAGTCATTTCTAGATACTTGTAACACCTAATACAATCCAAATGCTAAGGAAATGGTTGACAGACTGTACTGTGTAGAAGTAGTAAGAAATAAAGAAGTCTGTGTTCAATGTTTTTTTCCTCTAGGATTTCTGATCTATGGTTGAATCTATGGATGGGAACCCAAGAGAGAGGGCTGACTATGTCTCAGAGCTTCAGGGTGGCATTTCTTGTTTCTAATTTTCAAAACTGCTCTAGTCCTGTAAAACCACTTCTGTAATGAGTGAAGCTCTTTAATGCCTGTTCTGATACTGATGCAATCAAAGCCAAATCATTTATGGGATGATTTCTTCAACAGAAAAGAGACTACATTAACATTCTTTATTAAACAGCAGAGATTTGAGATGTAAACTCTTAAGTATACGAGAGAATGATAGCAATAAGATTTAACATCTTAGAAGGCCAAATTTCTGCTTTGCCCTACATGATCACTATTAACTGAATAATAAAAGAAGGACTAAGAAAGAGCTCCTCAAATTCCATATAGCAATTTGAGAAAGATACTTTTAAATAAGAATGTTATTGACCAGGAGCTGGGGATGTAGAGTGGTGGCAGAGCACTTGCCTAGCATGTGCAAGGTCTTGGGTTTAATCCTCATCACTGCAAAAACCACCCAAACAAACAAAGAGTAAGTTACATATCCAGCACCACCACTAATGCCTGTAACTGCAGCACTGTGGGAGGTGACGGAGACTTAGTGAGAACCTGTCTCAAAATAAAATATTGCCAAAACAAGGTCTGGGAATGTAGCTCTGTGTGAAGGCCCCGGGTTTAATCCCCAGAACCACAAAAACAAAACTACCATTACCACCAGAACAACGGTATGTCCCAAGCAAGCCGGTGCTGGTGCTTCCCATGCCCTTCTGCAAACACCACCAGGAGAAAGTACATTTGCCTACCTGGGGCAGTTATTACAGAGCTCAGCAGTGTGCAGACAGAGGCCCCTATACTCCTGCAAACTGTTTGTGGGTATAAATCTCAACATTCTCCACCTGGGCTGCTGTATGAGATGCCTCTGAGCTTCTGAAAGAGCCCATTTTACTGTACACTGACTGAAATGACTCTGAAGTTCTCCCCTCTGGGAAAGGAAGTCCCCTTCTCTCTTCTGTCCCCGCCAGAGAGGCTAACGAGTGATTAGGGCCATGATCACAATCAGGAAAGAGGGCCGATCACTTATTCTCATTTTTAAAAAATCTTAAATTTATCTGAAAACAGCTAGATTTCATATAAGTTCATTTTCTGTTACAAAAGAACATTTAAAATAAATTAAAAAAAAAAAAAACACCGGACAAACTATTGCTTCAGAACATTCACTTACCTTCTCCTCATGGGACAGTCCTTCATGAAGTGTCCAATTTTCCCACAAATTCGACAGCATCGATCATTTGGGGCCAGCTCTCCTTCAGTTAGTACATCTGGATCAAAAAAGTATTCCTAGAAGATAAATACATAAAAGCCTGAATTATAAATGTGTGATCAAAAGAAAAAAAGTAGACATGAAGAGTGACCTTACATCTCAATGTTGACCTTTTTTTTGGTGGTGGGACTGGGGATTGAACCCAGGGCCTTTGCACTGAGCTACATCCCCCATCCCTTCCTTTTTTATTTTTGGGACAGGGTCTACGTCACTAAATTGCCCAGGCTAGGCCTGAACTTGTGATCCTGTTTCAGCTGCCCAGAGACATTATCAATATTTTTAATAAATGTTGTTTATATGACTTAATTCCAAGTAAAACCCAAAACTATTAACAAATCTAAAACCATTAACAAGTTTATGTGAATCCAATTTTATTTATTCCTTTTAGTCAGGCAGAGAGCACTGCTCAATCCTAATCCTCAAGACACTTCTACACAGGGCACTGTGCAGCTCTGTGTGTCAGCTTCCAGGGACCTGGAGGGAGGTGAGGCTAGCTACAAAGGCCTTGTGAAACAGGAAACCTAAAAACAAATGAACTGCTACTTACAGTCTACATTACACAAGCTACATATGAAGGAAAAGAAAAAAGGTATGTGTGGGCTGGGGATTTAGCTCAATGGTTAAAGTGCTTGCCTTGCAAGAACAAGGACCCGAGTTTGATCCCCAGCACCAAAAAAAAACAAACAAAAAAAAACAAGGTATGTGTGGTTGCTTCGTTTTGTTGCAGCTTCTGAAGAAAACTTAGACAACAGTCTCTGGCCTCTCTGCTACTAACCACTGGAGTCAACACCACGGAAAGCATGCTGCAGTGGCAGATTCTCGGCCATCCCACACCTACTAGTTAGTATGCACGTTGTAACACAGTGTCCACTGCTTCAACCAATTTCAGAAGCACTGACATGGAGGCTTCCAGGGAACACCTTGCATAATCCAGATGGACATGTAATGAAACGCTGCACAGCCTATGTAGCCGTATGCCCAAGCTCGTTAAGAAGTCTTTATCAGGGAGGAGGGGTAGGCAATTGTTGGTTGAAAGGTACACAGGCTTGGACAGGAGGAATATAATCTGAGAGCTACTGCACAGGAGGCAATAATAGTGTATCAAAAACCAGATGTGGTAGTACACACCTGTAATCCCAGGGCTCAGGGTGGCTGAGGTAGGAGGACTAGAAGTCTGAGTCCTGCCCAAGCAACTTAGTGAGACCCTGTCTCAAAATAAAAACATGAAGGGCAGGGGTGCTATGCAAAGACCCTGGGTTTGATCCCGAAAACAAAAAACAAACAACTCAACATATACACGTATCTCAAAACAACTAAAATCTCAAATGTCTCACTATAAAAAGTGATAGGTTAGTGAAGTGATAAATAAGTTAACTGGGTAGATTTAACCATTTCATATAGCATGCATACATCAAGAAATTACACTCCCCATGAATTTATATAATTATGATTTGTCAATTAAAAATAATGAGCAGTGGTAAGCAAATTAATACAGGGGAAAAGTCACTTTACTGCTAACAAAACCACCTAGTCCCGAACCATTTTCTCTGAGTGAAGTAAATGTAACGATTTTGTTTTCAGTGCCTGTGGTCCCTTAGAGATCTGGGTGTATCAGCTAATCCAGAATGGACAGCTCTCCAGCACGGGCGGCGCTGCCAGTTCTCTAGGCCCACGAAGTACACTAAGTACAAGCAGGCTGCACAGCAGCGCTTCCTGCAGGGTGGGTCTCTTCAGATGGGCAGGCACTAAGCAGGGATGGAACCGGCACCACAATGGTGGCCCCCATGAAGCCCGGCACAGATCGCCAGCAACGGCGGGTAACACCGGGAAAGACAAGGACCTCACACACTTCAATTCATCTGCTCAGGTAGTATGGAAATGGTGTTTCTTTTTCATCTTCAAAGTTGCTCTAGGGTTTTGTTTCCTTGGTATGTGTTACCAAGGAAAAAAGTAAAAGTCAACACTTAATTCCCCACCCAAACTCCGCTTCTTCCTGTTTGTCCTTACCACTTTCTTCTAAACAGAAAGTTCTTCAGGGATTACTTTATTTTACAATCCCTTATCTTGGCCAGCTTCGTCAGGATGCCAGAGTGTTTATTACTGAAGTAAAGTGTACAAACAAGATGCTTAAAAAGTGTTCAAATTCTGTGCTGTTGAAACTGTTTCCTGGCATTTCAGACGCTTACCATCTTCGAGGGGTAGTCCTTCGGAAACCCTTTGACTGGAATTCCAAATACTCTTCTGCCATTGATAAAGGCTTTCATTATAAAATTTGTCACTAAGAAAAAAAGAGTAAGATTTCAAATAAAAGGATTAAAAGGAAAAGAGACTGCCTTACAATTTGCCAACAAAGTAACTTACTTTTCCTTGATAATCCAGCTCCAAGATTATGATTCAAATCAAAGGGATCTAAGAAAATAAAGGGAGTAATAGGATAATTAAATAGGAAATGTCACTATTTATCTCATAAGTGAGGTCCATGACAAGAAAATACAACCTACTCAAAGTATTAAATGACTGTCTTATTGAGCATAAAACCCATCAATATAGGTAAATAATAAATACAGTACGAGGCCAGTGTTTTCTAAAAGTGGGCACCAGAAATGTTGCTTTGTATTTAATTCCTTATAAAATCCTTTATATTATGACAGATTGTCTAATTTTGGAAAAAAATGTCTGGGGAAGATGTATTAACCTCATGTTACCAAATGATGTCAATTTTGAGTGCACATTGAAGTTACAAATATATTTACAAACATTTTAGCCCTAAATATTTTTGCTAATTACCAAGTTTCTTAAAGATTGTTTTAGAAAACAATTCATTATAGAGATCATAAATATTTATCAGATAAATTAAAACACACAGAAAAACACGCCGATCCTGATTGCATGCCAATGATGACTTGGATTTCAGAATACAATTTCCAGCAAACTTCATATAAAAAACGCTTATGATATTAAATATCTGCATCTCAAACATCTCAGAGAGCTGCGTATGTAATGTGCTTTGGAACAGTGTTTGTTAGATGACCCAGAAAGTGGTGGGAATGATGAAAAGCACACAGATCTAAATACTATTTTGTAGATGATTTAATATTTGCATAGAATGATTCATAATTTAGAGATCGTATGTTAATATTTAACTATCTGTTTGTATGGCAAAATGATAATCAAAAAGGCAAGGGAAAAAAATGATCTAATCTTCTTTTGGGATCCCACCATTGAGAAAATGGGTAATTGCCTGTACACAGTGTTATAAAAGAAGAGTAGAGTAAAGAGCGGCACCCTGCTCCTGGTCAGTTATGCTTCTTACAGATAATAATTGACTTCTAGGGCTGGGGATTTAGCTCAGTGGTTAGAGTGCTTGCCTTGCAAGCACAAAGCCTTGACTTCCATCCCCGGCACCAGAAAAAACCAACTGACTTCTAATGGATAGACTAACAGTTTACTGGAGAGTAAGACCCTTCCCTCAGTTTAACTTCATGACAGTAATTGCTATGAGAAGGTTATCTTCTTGTTCTGCTGGGTCCTGCTTTCTGCAGGTGATCTCTATTGGTTTGTGTGGAGGTATTTTTGGTTGTTTGCTTGGTGAAGTAGAGACAGTACTAAAATATTAGATATTGTACAGTTAAAGGCATTAGTACTACTATAATTGAAATTTTCAGTTCTAGAACAGCTGGCTATATAATTATGAGTGAAGTTTTCTTTCTATTACTAGTAGCTCATCTGAAAGTAACATAAAAATTAAAACCAGTAAGGTTAAAAAATTAAAAACAAAACATTAGTAACTGACAGACCATAAGAACCCACTATGATAAAGGAAAGAAATGAAGTTCTTTGTTTTGACACAAGACTCTAAAAACTTAAAACTCCACCTGTAACCTGGAGTGATCTGGCTTTAATTTTAAAAATGCTCACAGTATTACATTTTAATACTGCCAAAAGGCGGAAGTAATTACATAACTTAGAATAACCTGTATCAGTTAGGTGATATGCATATATTTGAAAAAGAAGAGAATAAAATTCCCATCAAAATCAAGAAAATATTTCCTTAGCCATGTCTCAGATCATTTTAGAGTACTTTAAACTTCATTTTGTCAAAATTAAAACCCCGCAAGTTGAAATAAACAATCAACTATAAACATTAATGGCTCCAATGGATCCTTGCATTCAGTGGAAAAGCAAAAGCCTTTTTCTTTTGGTGACAATAACTGTGAACATTTATGTATAATTAGAGGTAAATTCCTTTATCGAGAGCAAATAAAGACCTTGAACATTCACTCTTGAAGGCGTTCTCCAAGCCCGAATCAGGGAGATTTTATTTTATAAGTCCCACTATCTTGAAGCTGCGTTGTCTCATGGCTCCCTTTCTCTTGTATGTACCCCCAAGACTGAAAGATGTGTCAAGCAGAACGAAGACTTAGATTTGCAAGAGGGTTCACGTCAGGGTATCAGTCTTTAGGCTGGAAACTGGTAACTCAGGCTGGTGTGGACAACAGTAAGCCTGTTGCCCACACATCTGGGCAGTAGCTCACGGTTACCCCAGAGCAGCTGTGTTAGAAGGAAGAACAATACACTCATGGTTTAAAGCCCTTACTCAATTTTAAGTTTGATTTTACTGGTACCTTCAATAACAATGTATTTTGAGGTCCATTGTTTCTTAAAAGTTGTAAGCAGACTTTTTCTCCTGATGCTAATAACATGTTCTTTAAAGTCAAATTCCTCTGTGTAGAAACGAAGAAGTCCCAGCCACAGCTGCCCAACAGATTCTGTATTTTTCCCATATTCTGGCCAATAGGTAGGCTAGAAACAGAAGGGAAGAAGGACATCAGACTCTTGAAGTGTTAATACTGATACTCATTTATATCTTAGGGGGTAAACCTGGACAAACTTCTAATCAACTAGAGTTTAAATACACAAAAATGTAATTACACAACTTTTCTTTCACATTTTAGAACACCACACAGGTGTTTATTAATCTCTACCGCATGACTTGGAGACAAGAGCCCAGAGCTCAGTGACAGAGCTCAGGACACGTCAATGGGAGAACTTGCAAATGAGTTCTAAAAGCCTGGATGATGCCTGGTTACTGGGTCTCTGTAGCTCAACCCAAGGCTTTCCAAATTCTTGGTACCAAAATAAGCATTTGTTCCCCTGGAATAAAGTTACCGAACTGTTTGGAATTATTAGGCATGAAAGAAATACTGGAATAGTGCCTAGGTAATGGAGAGTGCCTAGAAACTCACCTGGCTTAATAAAGATATTTTTACTTCAAAGGAAACATCTATAAATGCTAGGTTTTTTTTTTTTAACTATTATAGTATAAATAAATATAGCAAGTGGAAATATTGTTGTTGATCACCTACGATGATGCATAATACAGCTAATTTACTGAAGTATGTAGAAAAATCTTTACTCTTAAAATACGTACCAGTTCATTTATTTGATCAAAAAAATAAATATTCCAGCCATCGACAAATATTTCAGGTTTCTTTTCACCTTTGTATATCTGAAATTAATTTTTAAACTGTTAGTAAGGATTATAAACTTAAGCACTGATACAAAAACTTCTAGGAAAATAATTGAAAATTTAACTACAGAACCACAGAAATTTAGAGGAGGAAGAGGGCTCAGAGAATAACCAGCTTTACAGAGGACAAACACATTTCTTTCACGAATACCTCTTGCAGGACAGGAATGACTGGTGGGTTCCGCTGCTGGAGGAAATATAGCACCATAAGAGTATACGCATATGATGACAAGCTGCCTCTAGATGCATCACCAATGTCACACATCTAGAGGGAAGGAAGTGAACAAAGGAAAGATCACCAGTGCTTTCTGCTGAATGTGCAGCCACCCTATTATCACTAAAAGCGAGGGCTTATTTGAGGAATTATTACAAAACAAAAATCACATTTTCGAAGGTTAAAGTGTGCCAACAAAACCAGCCAAACAAATTGAACCCCACAAAACAGCTGGGTTGAGCTGTTAGGCACAAGTACGATCAGATCATCATGTAAAATTTAAGACAACAAAATATTAGCTTGTATGTAAGGCTTCCCAAATACAGGAAGCGTTTGACATGGCTACGGTTCATCGCAAAATGCAGGCATCGGGTTTTCAACAAGGTTTGAAGATGTAATGAATTTTCCCGATAAATCATAACGCATGCTTACCTTTGTAAATACTTTCATAGTATAACATAAATATTTCACTCTGGGGTCAATGGCTGAATAAGCAGATAAAAGTCTTGTGTTATGAAGGGCCTGTTAAAAGGAAAATTACACTTTAAGGCTATCAGATAAAAAACATTTACACTGGGATATTCTTGAAAGGTTTACACTGTGATGTATTTTAAGAAGACACTGAGATTAACTTCTCTTTCCAAAGACAAGCCTTGTTAATTTGCCAGACAATAATGAAGAATTATAAGTAACATCTGACCTTATGACTTCCACCATGTTGGTACATTCTTAGCCTAAAATCTAGAAAATAAGGGCTGTTAAAATAAGAAACCAGTGTCCACTAAGTGGACTTAAGATTCCCTTTCTCTCCTCTGTGGCACTGTTTTAACTAAGTGCCCTTAGGGGTCACGGAAGTCCTAGAAACCCTGATGCAAACTGGGTGGCAGACCACAAGAGAAGTGGAGGTGCCTGGATCGTATCTGCAAGGGTACCTCTGTGCTCTCCTTGGCAGCACAGATACTAACACTGGAAGGGACACCCTCCCTCAAATTACAACAAACTCCACACCAAATAACAGCATGGCACTCTGACTTCATTTTAAGTGAATATGAATCTTAACTCTCTGTTTTCAGCCTCCAACACTGCTAGGACACAGTAAGCACTCATGAATAAATCACTGTTATTTCTTTTGTAGTACTCAGGTTTGAACCCACAGTCTTTATATGGAATTACATTCCCAGCCTTTTTCTTTTTTTCTTTTTTTTTTTTTTTTTTTCTAATTTTTGAGACAGGGTCTTACTAAGTTGCTAAATTACCCAGATTGGGCTGGAACTTGTGTTCCTCCTGCCTCAGCCTCCCAGAGTGCTGGGATTCCTGGTGTGCACCACCATGCTCTGCTCATAAATAACTCTTGAAAGAATGAACAAGATGAAGTGAATGGCTCATTTAACTTGACAGTTTTTAAGAGACTTTCATTTCTCTTAATATCCTTGAAGAAAAAACCTGCAGAAAATCTTACCAGTGTGTTATACAAACTGATATCCACTTCTAGACCACTTCTCAAATGGAAGAATTTCACAATTGGCACCTTTGCTGTTGTAATAGGTAAGATATTTCTCAAGCCTAGGTTGGGAAATAAGACAGCATAATTAAATACGGCAGCTGGGTTCTAAATGTGGTTCTTATGTATCGATATAAAACAATGTAAACCTAACTTTGACTGCATTCTCTAGGACTAGTGAGAGAATTCTGTCATTAACATCTGGAAAGACTCTTCAGACCCACTTTACGTCTGTGAAACACATGCATACTGGAATTACAAGCAATTAAAAGGCAGCCCCTACCCCCCAGGAATGCAGTGGATCCCGAGTGCATGTGTGTCTGCAAGGTGAACACAGGGTTGCTGGTCTGATAAACACCAGCAAACAGAGGAAATGACGACTCTGGACCACATTGTACTTACTCATTTTCTCCTTTGGACCGTATATAATTTGGAGAAAAGCCTATGGGCGGCTATGTGAATTCACACAGAAAAAGTGATTCACCATTGAGCTAGAAGTTATGAAATTAAACCCAGGACTCAACTTCAGTGGGAGAGAAGGGAATTGCCTGAGCTAAGCTTTGAAAAAGAGCAGCATGCAAAAACTGGAGGCTGAGGGGATACTTCGGTCAAAGGAAACTGCACACAGAAAGGGTACATGTCTGAAGCTGCCTGCCATGCCTGGGAACTCCCACGGGACTATGCAGGCTGGAGAACAGGCGTAAGGGGAAGCAACACGAGTATTAGCAGACAGGGAGCAAAGTGGGCAAACCCAGACAGAGACCCGGCATATTCTGCTTAGAGACTCTGAGGAGCCGATGAACTGGTGGCAGGTCAGGCAGTCAGTGATGCGTCTTGTTCAACAATGCCCATGGCAGAGATACACAGCAGGCACAGCAACAGAGGCAGGCTGACCACTTAGGAAAAACAGCTGGGCCTGAACGAACACAGTGGCACAGGAGTGTGGAGCTGAAGCAAGAATTACGTGAGCACATCTGTGACTACAAGGGAGGAGGCGTGCCAGAGAGAAGCTACTGAAACAGTACGCGCTACCACTTCCTGAGCACCATATGCGGAAGAGTCCTTCCACCAACATCACCTCCCAGGACCTGTCGCCCTGCCCTTACAGATGAAGAAACACAGGCACCCAGAGACTCACTCAGGAATATGGATCTGGGAACTGTGGAGCTGGAACTCACAGAAAACAGACGCCTCTAAACTTCTACTGAATCAAATCTAAGTCATGCTGATGAGCATTTCACCCATTTTAGTGATTTCAAGGATGCCAATGCTCATGATCAAGACAGAGGATTCAGAAGGAATGGCAGACAGTGGTGGTGCTAGCAGCAGAAGGGAGGCAGTAAGGAGAAAGATGAGTTTGTTTCAGAGGCTGGAGTTTGAGTTCTTTCTGGGAGAGTAAAGTGGGATGTCAAGAAAGCAGATACCATATTTCCCCTAAAATAAGACCTAACTGAAAAATGTCCTAGCATGATTTTTCAGGATGCTCATAATAAGGCCTATGCCCAAAATAAGCCCTAGTCAGGATCATCACTCGGATGGACACATTTAGTATGTCTGCTACAACACATTATGGATGTACTGAATTATAAAATAATATATGATTAAATAAAAATAATAGACATTAACATTTAAACAACATAAATTACAATTAAGTCTTTGTAAATACCCAAGCAGGTGCCTTCAGATGAGAGGTAAACACCTATGTAAACACATAAGCTCAAGACTTACTGCCGAATGACCAAGCAGGGTGCAGACACAACACACGAGGAATGTGCGCACTTGACAAGGAACAGACATGGTTGTGTCTAACATGAATCTTCACAACTTAACACGTCGTGTGTTGTAATGGACATACTTTATGCACTCATGTGAAATAAAGGAACGATTTCTGAATTTTGGCGCCTGCCATTTTTCATCGTTTCTGTGTGGACGATCATTCTTAACTGTCACCATTTTGTTGCCACTGCTGTCTCGGAAGTCTTCAGCGAACACCCGATTTAACGGAAACCGTGATGCTCAGGCTGCAAGGGGCATGACCTGGGCGAAGAATTCATGGGACAATGTTGCCTGCAGATGTGCTGCTGCACCACAAGCTGGCTACGTGGACAAGTGCTCATTTAAGGAGAGCGTTACTGCAGGGCAGAGATTGGGGCTCATGGTCCTACAGCAAACGGAGTCGCGGGAAATTCCTGCTGGAATTCGGCACTTGGAGAGTCAGGATGATGTTCTAGAAGCAGATGACAGTACTGTATTTGAATAAATGTAGATCGCTGTACATGAAAATATAAGACATCCCTGAAAATAAGCTTTCTTGCATCTTTTGAAGCAAAAATTAATATAAGACTCAGTCTTATTTTCACAGAAATATGGTATGTACTGATCACAACACAGAACCTAGGAAAAAAGTAAGTAAGATGACAGAAGGTATTTCAGGAAAACAGACCTGTGTGGGGATACAGGAACTCTACACACTACAGAGAAGAGGGTTAAAGAAGCTTGACCTAATAACGACTCAGAAGATGTCAGGTTCTGTACAGATGAGGAACAGGTGCTGACGATGAGGCTGAGTGACATTCTGGGGTCACACCAGCAGCAAGTGGAAGGTCAGGACTAAAACCACAAAGCTGGGGCTGGGATGTAGCTCAGTGGTAGAGTTTATGCTTTGAGTTTGATCCTTAGCATTGAAAATCAAAAAGCAAACAACCCCCTGCCGTCCCAAATCTGGTTCCAGAACCCTCAAGATCTACTTAGCTATACTGCCTCTAAATTTGACAATCCCCTTTTTGTATCTCCTTCCTGTTTAGAGATTTAACTCTTTTATTATAACATAGCACTGACAAACCTGTCCTCTAGGATTTATTCACAGCAAATCATCCTGGTTCTGTTTTATCACTCCAAAGGTTCCCTTTTCAGTCCATATTCTTAATTTCTACTCACTGAAATTAAGGTTTAGTTCTCAACCTCTTTGATGATCCTTTGGTGTTCTGTTTTATTTTTCTTCTCAGTCTTGGTGTTTCTCAGGCTTTCATCTTCAATCCTGAAAACTTCCTATTTCTAATTGCTTGCTGGGCTAACTCTTGGGAGGTTATACCTTCATAGTAAATCAAACACTTCCACACAGCTATTCAATGCAAACACTCTCATTCCTCAAATACTACTTGGATACTAGCCTCAACCCTTATTTCCTACCAAATCTAAAAAAAGAATACTTACTAGCACTCTGGCTGAGCCATTCTGCCCTGATACCTGTATTGTACCTTGCCCAAGACAGACTGTATAGCTCTGAGTCCAACTCGTTCAAAAAGCTTACGTCTTGGTCTGAGCCCACCCTCCACAAAATTTTGGCAGCTTCCAAGTATCTGCGCATTAGCTTACCTCCTACCTCCCACTTGAAACTCCTTTCTGAAGGTACCAATCTTCTCACTAGCCCTTAAAATACACCATAATTCCTGTGTGCATATCTATGTGTGCTTAAGAGTGACTCCTTTTTCCACCCTTTAAAGACCGTGTCATCATCACCTGAGGTCAGAACATTCCCATGTCTCCCGTGACTATCCGCATGCAACCCTTTCCCACACTCTCACTCCTCAGAACTTACTTCATACTTCTTACAGCCCATGTTACTTTTTTTTTTTTTTTTGGGTGCTGGGGCCATGCACTTACTAGGCGAGCACTCTACCACTGAGCTAAACCCCCAATCCCTGCACTAGTCATTTTGATGGGCGACTAGTACCTTACATTTTACCCAGTTTGTGAGATTATCTTACTTCTTATGATCTGAAAGCTGTCAAAGGAAAGACTTACACAGATTTTTTTATTTTTCCACTATCCTTAGGAGCCCAAACAATGCTGGGCACATAGTATGCACCCAATAAAGGTTTTAAATACAGTTGCCTAACTTTTAATACATCCTTGTTCCCTGTAACCTGCCTTTATGACTGTCTATGTGTCTAAGTCATTCCCACTCTCAAAATGATCTGTTTTAACACGGTTCATTTTGAGGAAATATACACTGAAGTACCTAGAGAAAAGGAACATAATGTCTCGACATAATCTTAAATGGGCCAGAAAGAAATGGAGAGCAAGCAATGGTTAGTGATAAAAAGCTGAAATTTAGCTCAGCCCTGAAATACTTGTGGCAACATAGTACTTAAAATTTCTTTGCATAATCTTTGAAACAAAAACAAAACAAACATAAAAAGAACCCACATGATCTTTAGAGGTTGAATTTTGAGGAAGATGTCTTTTCAATTACTAAAGAAAAGTCTATCAATGAACAATAAAAATATACCCGACGGTTAATTTTCACTGGGAATACACCAAATTGGGACTTTTTTTTCTTGGTATTTAAACAACTTGGTGGGCACTTTATTTAAACTCCTAGAAATAAAAATAGCGGGGCACTCAAGGTATATGTTTGCAAGTGTCACGTTGATGCTATGAATTAAAGCCTACTCCTGACTGAAATGTAAGACAGCTTTTCATAGACCACAGATTGTTAAGTTTCATGAAGACAGGGACTGTATCTTGTTCACATTCAATTTCAGCTCTCAGAGCACAGTACTTGTTAAAGTACACTTTTAAAAGATGCTTTTCAATGTTAAAAGGATCCACAGCTGCCCCAACAGCAAAAGACTATGTCAATGACATTTTAGAGTATGTTAGCCACATCTGTACATGATTTACAGAACCTATACATTTTACAGCTGTAAATACTCGGTAAGTTACTCCGTTCAGTGCCCTTAATCTGTTGGAACAGAGTTCAGGCGAAGCTGAGTGATGTGCTCAGCATCAGACACAGCGCTGAGCAGAAAAGCTGCAAACACAACCCCCGGGCCAGGTGTTCTCTGCACTGCACTTCACCCAGCTTCAGCCACTCCTGTGCTCTGATTTACACATATCAATAGCAAACAATTTCACAACTTTATCACCAACTTCTCAGCCTTTGCTACTAAATCAAGTAAGATTTTTTAAGACATTAATATAGGAAATGTTCTATAAATGAGTGACTATACAGCTTTATTCTCATTAGTAAGTACTAAGTATGCAAAACACTAAAGAAAAACATAGAAAAATTATTTTGAGACAGGGTCTCACTATATAGTCCAGCCTGGCCCTGAACTCATTATGTAGCCCACGCTGGCCTTGAACTCAAAGTGATCCTCTTGACTCAGGCTCCCATGTGCTGGGATTACAGGCATTCACGACAACGAAAAAATGTTTACAAAAGGTTTCCAGAGAGAGCATGGTACCTGAATGTTTTCTGAGGACTCTTGCCAGTTCTTCAATAGTTCTCACACAGTCTAACCCCTGTAAGAAAGATGGCACAAACGACTGAATCAAAACTGGAGGATGGGCTACTTAGTTTCTCTTACCTTCAGAAATAGTGAAATTAATTTCAACTCATTCTGTGTATACTTTTCCCTCTTAGCTGAGAATCAGTATTCAGAGGAAATAACTCGAAGATATAGAAAGTGCTGAACATCCTCATCCTAACTGCTTCTGGTGGTGCAATTGAAACTGACGCCATTGGGAAGCCCAGGCCCAGAGCTTCCCGGAAGCCCCTGGCCCACAGGGAGGACCTGCACTGGCCCCGAGGAGTCCGCTCGTTCAGGACACAGAGGGGGCGGCTTCCGGGTCCCACCCTACTCACTCTGGGGAGATTTTCTTTGAGTTCAACTAAGACTTGACAGATGAGTTGTTTTTCCACAGGACTAGCCAAAATTAAAATGTACCAAATTAAAGTCAGTATTTCAAATAAATCACAATTAACATTTTTTCTGCCCGTGTCAACATAAACTCTTCTGATGTCTATACACATCCCAAAACATACTTGGAATTTTACTTTCAAAATACCCTCAATGATCCTAAAACTAGTTTAAGAACCACGTTTGGGGGAAAAAAACAAAAACAGAAAACAACAAAAAAAAAAACCATACCAAAACACCCCACTGTAGCTGGGCTCAGTGGAATATGCCTGTCATCTGAGATACCTGGGAGGTCAGGCTGGAGGGTCGCAGGTTTGAGGCCAGTCTAGGTACTGTGGATGTAGCTGAGGGGTAAAGTGCTTGCCTAGCATGCACGAGGGCCTGGGTTCAAACCTCAGGACCACAAAAATAAATAAACCGATTCAGCACTTCTCAGACTTTACTTTTAAGGAGATTTTATAAGTGGCTTCATACACATCCAGAGGTGGCAAACTTATTTTGTTCTGTGGGCCATATGGTCTGTTACAATTATTAAACTCTGCAGTCATAGCGTGAAAGGAGCCATAGATGAAATATAAATTAATGAGTGTGGTTCTGTTCTAATAAAACTTTACAAAAACAGGCTGTGGGCTTTACTTAGCCCATGGGCCATAACTTGCTGACTCCTCACCTATATGATTGTGTACAACAATCCCTGAAGCAAGACGAATAGAAATTATTACTTCCATTTTACAGATTTGTACCAAAGACCCACGTTCAGGTACCAATGAAACCAAGTTCTTCTCAAATCCAGGTCTGTGGACTATAAAGTTAGCATTCTTATTATTTACCACACTGCCTGGCTGGTTCACAAATATTACGCATAACTCTGTATGGCTGTGCACACCCAGGCGAGTCTAGTGGCCAGGCCAGTGGCACAATGGAGCAGCCGGTTTGGCTCTGTGGAAGCCCCAGATGTTACTCTGCAGTGCACTTGTACTGTGTGTTGAAGGTACAGAGCCTTCTTTCTGTTTTCACATTCCCCTCACTTAGGCTACAGGGTGTGCCAAGTGGAACACTCCAGAGTTTGCCCTGACAATCTGGACAACACCAAGCTGTGCTCTCCATCAAGACGGTCGAATCACGCTGCCGTAGCAAGGCAAGTCTTATGTGGTCACTGTACCTCAGCAGTTTCATGTCCATTAATTGTCATACAGACGTCAAGGTCACTCTGTTTGAACCCAAATCCATTTTTGGAGGAGCCAAACAAGCTCAATTTAGTTCCTGTTAGGGATATATGAAAAGTAATAACTAATTACCTGAACGTATTTAATTTTTGATCAAAATGGCCCTTTCATGAATCAAAAATACCCAGCAGGTAACTATCTTAGGTGCTATTTTCTTATAGTCATTTATTCCAAAACATTTTTCTCTCAAAATTTACTTTCAGTAAATACACAAGCTATAAACATCATGAAAGACTACTAGGTGCCATTTGATTCTTAAATGCAAAGATATTTCAGAGAAAATGTAGATAATCTGAACATTTTTAATATGGCAAGATTATTTTCTAAGTAAATGTTCTATTTAAAGCTATGATCTTTAACCACAAATCTAAGTGAAATTCACTTGTGGCACCTGCTAGGATAATTCCTACACTGTTAACGTCTTTTCTCTTAGTAGACTATGATTTGGCATTGGAGGAAAGCCCACGTGCCCTGTATTACAGAGCAAATGAGACCCTGAGCCCACGATCACTGCAAAGTCATCTCATTCTTGAGATTGTTGTGTTCTGTAACAGGTCCTCATTTCAAAGGAGGGTCACACTACCTTTCTTTTCTCACAGATATTTAAAAGATTACTCACCTGGAAAGTCCTGTCTTATGAAACTCTCTAGGTTTTGTCGAATATGTTCACGAGCCTGCTCTTCTAAAGTATTTGGAGAGAAATCCTCTGTTTAAGATAGACACATTGAGAAAAAAAAAAAAAGAAAGATAACATTCTTCGAAAACAGTAAAAAAAAATATGCTTTGGAAAATGAAACCTACCTAAACCCAGGTTTTTAAAAAAAAAAACACCCTAAATTTTGTACCTTCTCAGTAGAGACTAGCAATGTAAAATAAATAATGCTTTTTGCTTGCTTGCCTTTTATGTTTTCTTGAGTCAGGCTCCTGCTATGTAGTCCAGGTGGCCTTTAACTCCTTGTGTATCCCAGGCTGGCCTCAAACTTGTGATTGTCCTGCTTCAGCCTCCTGTGCACTAGGATTACAGGCATGTACTACCACTCCTGGTCCCGTTTTTCCCCCGGACACAAAAGTCTGTCACCAAAGAACTGCTCTTGGAGTGGAAACTAATCTGGACAGAAGTTCTGCACTGAGTTTCACAGAGACTCCCAGAAGGCAAATACAAAAGTATGTGAGCATGTTCATATATTTTTTTTTTTTAAACTCAGGACAATCTAGTTTGCTTTCATAGTTCTTAACTGCCAAAAGGTGCGTTTAAAAAGTCGCTCATAGCTGGGGGGGTGGTGACACATTCCTGCAGTCCCCAGCTACTGGAAGGCTGAGGTAGGACGATCACTTGAGCCTATGAGTTCAAGAAGAACCTGCACAACACAGCGAAACCCTAGGTAAAAAATGAAAAACAAAGGAACTGGTTAAGAATAATTGTCTGACCCAGATGGACACCTCAAGATGCAGCAAGGTGAGGCATCAGGCTACTGCACTCTGAGCAGTAGCACCCTTGAGATGCAATCTGGCTCACACCAGTGCTTCCTGGAGCTGGTTCCTGAAAGGGTTATCACGTGGGCTATTTATTAGTGTTTAAAAAGCATTCTGTGCTCCAATTCTAGAAATGCTGGACTGAAGAGTTAAATATGGCAAAGGTTTCCTGACCCCAACATGCTCAGAAGCCTTTACTATGCCAACGTGCTCTAAAAGTCTCCGAGGGAGACAGCAGGGTTGAAGTGTTTCCTACTTAGCCAGGGAGCGCTTCTGCTCAGGAACTACTCCTAAGTGCATCCACAAAAACATTCCAAAGAATACCAGGTGGAAAATGCTGGCACAGACGCTAATCTTAAGACTTACAGGAGGGGGGTGAGGAGGGGCAGTGGTAGAACAGCGTTCCAGGTGCAAGGCTGCGGGTTTTAAGTCCCTGCATGGGGTAGGAGTGTGCTTTAAGGACCTCCCTCCCTCCCTGTCTTTCTTTCACAGTTATGTACTGTGCATCCCAAATGAGACAGGTGTAGCATAAAACACTGTAAATATAATGTGGAATGAATAGTGCATAGAGCGCTAACAGGACAGTCAATCTGATGACTCCTGAGTAAGTGTCAGTTTATTATTCTGACAAATCAAAAGAAATGTCACTTACTGTAACACTGGATGCAAACTTGATCTAAGATATAGGAAAACTTGGGTGTTAGTGGTGGCAAAGGTTCCAGCTGGATTCTTCTGAAGTCTTCAGGACAGTCCTTTTTTAGATGACCTTCTCGTTTACACAGGCTGCACACTACTGTGGGAGACTGCAGGAATATGGGAAAGCAAAACAAGACATATATGAACTACCTGCCAGATAAAGGGGGCCCGGCATCTTTTATTTAAGTACACAGTAAAGGAAGGAAGTATAATATTTAGCCAGTCCAAATGATCTGAGAGTTGGGAACACCCTTATGCTATCTTCGGGAGAAAAGGGTCATTACTAACAGCATCTGCTTCCCTCTTTGTAGATTCCCACAAAACTTAAGAAAAGAATTGGATCAAGTGGTGGTATTAGGATAAAAGATAAACTTGTTAACTACAACCAAAAGGGAGAGTCCTGTTCTAGTAAAATTGAAACTAAAATTATATGTATTAAAGTGATTTGGTCTCCTAGTTTTCTAACTAACAGCGGCACTGATTACCTTGCCTTTGGTGAAGATAAGTTTACTAAATTCATAGATGAAATCGGACTGATTCACTGGTGAATTTTCCTCCTTTACAGTTTCTTCTTTAAGATTTATTTTATCAAGTTCCATGAGTAGAGCTCCGTCTACATGTTTTCCACATTCTTTCAAGTCTTCACACTTGGTAGGGTCAACTAATTCATCCTCCCCTTCAGACAGGGCGTCCTCATCCCCTGAGCCAGTACAGGTGTTGTCTAACTCATCTTCATTAGTGATGCTGTCCCAGACTTCCCCCCGGTTAATGGTGAGTCTTGAGTGGCCCTCCTCCTCTTCCTCTTCCTCCTCGTCCTCCTCTTCACCAAACTGAACGATTTCTGATGTCTGGTCTTGGATTACAGAGGCAATGTGGTTTACAGAGTCTTCTAGTTCACTGCTACCTTCTATATTTTCTTCGACATTGGTCTTGTCATCTAAAGTGGTAAATCCATCACATTTTATAGGCACAGGATTGTGTTGGCCTTCTAATTCCAAAGTGCTGCAATTATGTGTACTGCCACAGGTCACGAGCTCTCCACACTTGCTACTGCTTGGACTCTGAATGTGTGCAGTCAATGGGCACTTGCCCTCCCTTCCGATTTTCTCTTTCTCATTTTTACTTCCTCTTTCTACTTGTGCCTGGACACAGCTTGAGTCTGACACACTGATGTGCTCATTTTTCACCTTCTCTGCCAGTGGGCTTCCACAGCTTTTTCCCATCTCTTTAAGGGACAGTGGCTGTGCCTTTCGAGTATTTGTAGTTGAAGTGGTAGTAGCACCCGGAGTTGGAGCCCAAACTGCATTTCTGAGTTTATCATCTTCTACCTGTGTATCTGGGTCATGATTTACTGCTTCTTTAGAATGTTCTGAAATACACGAAGCTGGGCTCAGAGGCTTTGGAAGACAAGATTTTCCAACTTTGTGTGGAAGAGCAAAATATTTATATGTTGTCCTTAAACAATGAAGTATATATTCAAACACAGGTTGATTATTTAAGGTCCTTGCCACATTTCTCTTAACAGAGTAGGGATCTGTAATGAGAAAAAAAAAAAACTCACTTTATATTCTCCTACTTAATGTTTTAAAAATCAGCCTGTTGCAGGTAAAAACAGCAAATAATTAACAGCAAAATTTATCACATGCTTTAAAAAAATTAGAGGTGGGGAGTGAGAAGATACAGTTTAAGCACAAAATATACAAGGCTTTCTGAAACATCGGCTCTCTGAGAGAACCTGTCCTGTTCAGAACCAGGACCCCTTCCCTATTTTGCTGTGACTGGGGAGGTAGGAGAGATGTCACCAGTGTGGCCTGTGTGCCCTCGGGAAGAAGGTCTTCCCAACAGGCTTTGTGGCCAAGCGCTCCGACTGGCCCTGAGCCAGCCCTGCGGTCTGTTGAGCTTACCTCCACTCTTCTGCCCTGGGAAGCCCCATCACTGAATTGGCTGGACTGAGTTTCTGGGGTGAGAGGGAGGCACCAGGAGGAGACACCACTTCTCTCAATCTTTTCTCCTCCCCTAGAACTCCAGCAGGTTAGGCAATTGGCCAGAAGAGCTGAGCCAGAGAAACTGCAGGGAGGGTTTAAAAATGTGAGATCCCCATGATTCCACACAGAATTTATGCAAAATGCAAAAAACCCTCTTATGCAACATAAAGCTTGGAAAAAAATCAAGAAAAATAAGAGAATTCCACTGAGGAGATTCTTTAAATTATTTAAAGGAGGAGAATTAAGATTTCTAGAGGGGCTTCAATCTCCTGATTTTGCAAAGCTGGGAAGAGCTAATCTATTTAAATGACACATACAGGGCACATCAGTGTCTTTGATACACTGCTTTCAGTTCAATGAGCCTTTACTAAAAAGTGTTTTTGTAAGTTATTGCTCATCATTTCAAAAATAATGATTTATTCCCTCTACTACAGTGTTATCCAACTATGAGTTTTCACGAGAAAAAAATATTTTCTTTAATGTAAAAATAATATCATCAAAACAATCCACGAAAGGACTATATTTAGAAATCCAGAAATGAGAACAGTAGAGAAGAAAGGGGAACTCACAGTCCACTGGGAAAAACTGGAAGTCGTTAAGCAAGTTACAAAGAAAGTAGGGACTCAGCTAGCCATTATTCCCGTTGCTTAACAATTAAGATTATCTTATGGTGGTACAGCACCCACTGTAACAAATGCAAGATTATATTTCTTTCACCTCTGAGGTGAGGCCTACCTTACAAGAAGGAGTTGAAAAGAGACTGAAATAAAAAGCATGCTGTTAGACTGGGACCTTAAAAAAAAGGAATTAAACATTTTGAGATACCTTCAATGGCAATGCGCTTTTTGGGCCAATCCTTTGATTCCCGAGACACTGATTCTTTGACGCGGATACTTATCACTAAATCAGCCAGATTAAATTCTAACGCATAGAAACGCAGCAACTCCACCCAGAGCTGCCCAACTGGTACTGAAGGCCGGTGTTTCATGTCAAACGTTAATGACACCTATTAATAGCAAAAAGAAACATACATATTATTTCAGATGTCATCTTGATCTGAAAAATTAGAGATCATTTAAGCATCAAATTAAAAAATCTGAAAAATCTTAGCAAAGATATGATTTGACAAGCCATCTAAATAATCACATTATAGGTTCTATTTTGCTTGTGGTAAAATATCCCCACTTCGCCGCACCCTTGGGATCAGAGGATGTTACAATCTAGTAATTACCATAGGAACAGACGCTCTGTCAGTTTTATTTTCCAGACAACACATCTAATTGTGTTATGTTTATAACAGGCAGAGGCCCTTCCACACAGTCTGCTAATACTCTCAGTGTGGGTCACTTCCTGCCACTGCTACTGGAGGGCACCTTTATAGGTATGGACAATGGTTAAAGTACAGAGAAAAAGGAAGAACACTCCTCTGATTGGTCACATATGACACATCAGCACGCTATGCCTGCCAGTGGCAATTAAAGTCACAAAACTCTCGACATCAGAAATTGTATTAGTTTTAGAGTCACAGACTTTTGATGAGTTTGGACAGCACACCTGGTATAATATGTTGGAATATTCATAGGACTTGGGGGAAAAAGGTTCGAATAGTGATTCTGCCACTTCACATCTCTTAGCTGCTCTCAACTCAGCTTCTCCATTCTCATACAGAACAGTGGCTAAAAGAATTGGAAATCCAAACTCTGCCAAGTACTAGCTGTGTATAATCCTGGTCATGGTCTATAACTTAGTCTAAGACTTGTTTCCTCATCTGAAAAATGGGGATAATAGTACCCACCTCATAGGGTTGTTGGGAGGACTGAGTGAGATAGTGTCTGTAAAGTGCTTACACAGTGCCTGGCACACAGTGTTCAAAAAATGGTCGCTATCATTATCTGCAGAGTAGGGATGGTACCACCTATAACACAGGACAGTTGCGTGGATTAAATCAGAAGCAAGGGAAAGCAGCTGGCAGACTCAGCTGCTCTCTGTATTTTTTCACTTACATATAGTCTTTTTAAGTACAAGAAATCATGTATCATCAAAACATAAAGTCACACTGTAAGATGCTCTTAAGAGGCAATCTAGCCCAACGCTCACATGGTACTTGTCACAGAAGACACTGCTTGTCAGTGGAAGAATGAGCCTCTTGATCTCGGGCCACATGCACCTTCCACCATGTCTAGTGGTTACTTAATTTCAGAAGTGGCAGCATAATTAATCTCTCCCATAGCATAAAGATGTAAAATGAAAGCATTAAATGAACTTACAGCAATAGCTTTTTCTTCACATTATTCCTATCATTCACACTGAAAAGAAATTTTCCCTGTAAGGTACACAAATCTGCCTCTGATCACCATTTGTATCATGAGTCAGAGTGAGTAGTAGTTTACTAATCAGCAAATCCCAACTGCAAAGCTTCTCATTTGGTAGATTTGCAGGGCAGAGCTGACTGAAAATGGAAGGTGTCTGGATCCCGAACAATACAGTTGAGGGCACAAAGAGAACCCTCAGAAACCCAAAGGCTTAGAAATTTTACCTCTTTACCCATGGGCCTTGTCAGCTTTACAAAGGACTTTTTAAAGCATCTCACAAAATGACTTGAAAATATTTAACATGGAACTTTTTAAGACCTTCAAAATATCTAGACAACTGGTACTTAAACTGTTTTTTGAAAAGGAGAGAACATTTCTTTTTCAAGTACAGTAATAGCAGCTACCATTTACTGAGTGCTTACAACACGCCTGGCACTGAGTTAAGCATTCTCTAAACCAACGACCCTATGAGAAGGTACTGACAGCATCCCCGTTTCTAAGGAGGAAACCGCTGCAGGAAGATGAAGTAACTTGCACAAAGACACACAGCTAGGAAGTCGGAGAGCTGGGATACGAGTTCACAGCCTGTGCTCTTATTTACAAGTGGAACCCCACACAGAAAAGAGATAAAACTGGTGCTATGCTGGTGGCAGCAGGGGTAGGGTGGCACCTCCTCTCCTCCTCCTCTACTGCAGAAGGACTCTAGAATATACAACCGGAGAAGGTACGCTTCACCACCATCTCATTTTAGGCATGAGGAACAGAAGGGAGAAGCGACATGACATTTTATTGTAGCGCTCACATTGGAATCCTTGTCTCAATTATTTTGTGGATATTACTGTCAGTTTACTCCAAATGGTTAGAGAAAGCTCACAGGGTTAGTGACCTTTCACCAATTTGGGACAGAACTCTATTCTTACCATTAGTATAATTACATTGCACAGATTTTTGTTTGAAACTCCACCTGCAATTCTTTATATATAAATTCCCCTGTGCATTATTAAACCATGTATGTTCTCACTGTTATTTTAGTAATCTGAAGTTAACTTTCCATATATTTAAACTCCATAATACCATCTAGGACCTGAGCGCTTTAGAGGGTAGAGAGGGATTTAGCTCTGAACTCTAGGTGTCTTTTCAAGGTCTCTGTACACTGAAGAAACCATATAAATAAATGGATCATGATCTAACTTTTTTACCTTTTTTCACTATTGGTCTACTTAAGGGACTGAACAAACAAGGAAACAAAACAGTCACCAAGCAGATAAGACAGTAAGGAAAGAAGACAGGAAGACTAACCCTAAGCCCCAACCTAGCTGAAATGAAGACCAATGGTACAGCTAGTAGGGAGAGACAACAGACCTGTCCCCTTCTCAGCAGCACTTCTTTTGGTGCCTCTTCTTTGGCTGTGTTTGTGTCCCCTGCAGCAGTTTCAGTATATTCCCAGATCACAAAATCTTCCTCAACGTCTTTAAGGTTGAAGTTCCCTAGTTTGTTTAATGAGAACCCTTCAATCTAGGAAAAATTAGACAATTATAAGGTACAAATAATTCTCTATCAATTACAGACTATTAAAGTATTGGAAGGAATGAAAGAACACAGTTCACTGAAAATACAAAGATATCATTTATGAAATATCTCTGAGATATGTAAATGTATTTTAAAAAATGAAATACAAGATTTTGATTTGCAAAAGAAATGCTAACTCTGTGAAATCATTCTTTAGCAAATATTTTTGGCTGGGGTGCAGCTCAGTGGTAGAGCACCTGGCCAGCACTGAAGAGGCCCTAGGTTCCACCCGCAGCACTGGCAGCAGGCAGCCTGGTCCAGCGGTTGAAGCTAGGAGATCTGGAGTCAAACTGAGCCCAATCTTGGCTCCCTCATGTGCTAGCTCTGTGACCCTGCGTAAGGCACCATTCTCTCCAGGCCTCAATTTCCTGTAATATAAAATATCTACTTTTAGTATACAACATGCAGAAATGCTCAATCAATGTATGAAATTGTTTATATATATGTTGCGAAGTGATGCAAGTATAAAACTCAATACTCCTTAGAAAATAATTTTAAATATTAATTCTGATTAAGTCCAAATTTCCAAAGCACATTTTGCTCTTGAGACAGGGTCTCACTATGTAGTTCAGGCTGGCCTTGAACTTGTGGTGACCCTCCTGCCTCAGCTGCTGAATGCTGTCACATTCAGTCCAAAGCATGTTTATGCTCTAACACCGAGCATTAATGCAAAGGAAAACGGTCTGGCCGCCAAAGCTGCGAATTGCTGAACAGGCCCCTTTCTTACCTGCAGGATGCGGTGCGTAGTCTTGTGGCCCACTGGCCCACCCGACTGAGATACTCCTCCCGGCTCTTCTCTAACCTGCCCGTGCCCCACTCCTGTGGCCTGACTTGACTTCCCCTCAAACCCTTCCCACCCCTTGACGGGTACTTGCTCACCCTCTCCCGCCCCCGAGGTGAGGCGTGAGGGTGTGGGCTGGTGTTGTTTGTTCCAGAGTCACAGCCAGCCAAGGGGAAATACTGCCTTAAGGACTCTGGTGCTTTATGGAATGCAAATATCCTTCCCAAGAAAACAGATGAGAGAATACGAGGTGTGGCAACTGCTTGTTAGATCTATATATTGGATGGTTTCTTCAAGTTGGTGGCTTTTTGGTTTTCTTAATGATGTTTTTTGACTAGTGAAGATTTTAAAGATTGATCAAGTTAAATTTATCAGTATTTTTCTTTATTAACATGTTTCACATTTTTATTGGTCTAAGAAATCCTGGATACAAAGATTATTCTCCTCAAAGTTTCCATTTAGATCTTTCATCCCTTTTGAGTTGATTTTGGGAAAAGCTGTAAAATAAAGTTTAATAAAAGTTTCTTTACGGATAGTTTTATAGTATCATTTATTGCAGAAATTTCCCTTTTCCCAAAGAACTGCTTAGGCACCTTTGTCAAAAGGCAGCACTGGGGCTGGGAATTTGGCTCAAGTGGTTAGAGTGTTTGCCTCGAAAGCGCAAGGCCGAATTCGATCCCCAGCACCCCCCAAAAAAGGCAATGTCCCCACACAGGACAAGATTAAGTCTTTTAAAATCCCCAAAACCTTTGTGTATCTCTACAATGACCTATGTACTATCTCATTCTCTCAGCAATGCCCTACAACATTCAGTTTAGAAGTCTTGTGTATCTTATGTTAAATTTATTCTTAAATATTGTACATTTTCTGGCACCATTGTTCATGTTTTTGTTTAGTTGTTTTGTTTTGAGAGGGCCTTGCTAATTCACCCAGGTTGGCCTTGAACTCATGGTCCTCCTACCTCAATCTCTTGATTAGCTGGATTAAATAGTGACACGCCACTGTGCCTGGCTCAATAGAATTTTTAAAACTTCATTTTCCAATTGTTTGCTGGAGCATATAAAAGTACAACTGACTTTTATATATGAACTTTGTATTCTATGGTTTTATTGCACTTATTTTAGTTCTAGGAGTTGTTTTGTACTTTTCTCAGCATTTTCCCTTTAAAAAAATCACGTCACCTCCATGTAGAGAAATGTTTACTTCTTTTAGATTTTTATGCCCTTTCTTTTCTTTCCTTATTGCATTTTCAGGACTTCCTGAAAATGCTGAATGCAGAAGGGACTGGGGACACCCTTTGTCCCTCGGAACACGGGAGAACATCTCCTGTCCCACCATCAAGGGCCATGGTAGCTGTAGATGTTTCTCGCGATGTCTACCTTCAGGTTGTAGAACTCTTCCCTGTGGTTCCAAGTTCTGGAGATTTCAGTATGAAGAACCCTGTCAAGTGCTTTGTCTTCTCTGCACGGTTTCAGGGTCACACACCCTTTCTCCTTTATTACAATGGGGGAACCAAATGACTTTCTTGGGAGGGGTCTCACTGATTGCGCTATGTCCATTTTGTGTAATTTTCTTGTATCTGTATTTCTAATTTTTTTCTTTTCTTCTGGTACTAAGGTCGCACACTGAGCTATATCCTGAGTGTTTTATTTATTTATGCCTTTTAAAATTTTAAACCAGGATCTTGCTAAATTGCCTGAGCCTCTGCACCTCCCACGCATGCCTTCCTTTTGAGTTGATTTGCCATTATTTTGTAAGGGTTTTGATATCCATGCTCTCAAGGGATACCTGTAGACAGTTTTCTTTTTAATGTCTTTGGCTGTAGTCAGGATAATTATTTTTATATTTTTATTAGCACATGTTTGTAGTACAGAATGATTGCACTCATCCTATATACATGTACAAGACAATGTTAATTCCTTTTACATCCTTTCCCCTCTCCTTCCTCCCTCTCCCTCTAACTCTTTATATCATGGTAATTCTGGTCCCAAATTTTTATATTATATTCTGAGAGTACACAGAATTGGCATTTTTCTCTTCCTTAAAATGTTGGATGGCATTTATCAGTAAAGCCTTGGGTCTGGAGTTTTCCTTTGTAGGAAGGTTTTTAATTGCAACTTTCATTTCTTTGGTGGCTATAGAGCTATTTAGATTGTTTTTCTTGACTGATTGTTTGTATTTAGTCTTATAAAGAATATGTGTACTTCGGGATTTCTAATGAATCATCGTAAAATTTTTACGATATTCTGTGAAAACTGTTTTTATCCATTTATGTCTCTGGAGTTTGAAGTGCTGACCCTTCATTCCTGGCATCACGATGTTATGTTCTTTGTGGGGTTTGGGGGACACTACGGGGCCCGAACGGAGGCCCGTCGCTGAGCTACATCCCAGCCTGCTCTGTTCTCACTAAGTTGCCTGGGCTGGCCCTGGACTTGCACCTCCCGCTTCAGCCCCGTGGGGACCTGAGATTACAGGTTAGAGGTCATCATACTTAGCTGTGTTCTCTCTCTCTCTCTTTTTAAACAGTCTATCAAGCTTGTCAAAGAAACAACCCTAAGAATAATTTTCTTTTTTCCTTCTTTTTCTTCTTCTCTTTCTTTCAAGACGGAGGTCTCACTATGTTGCTCAGGCTGGTCCCCACTGTGTGGCTCAAGTGATTCTCCTGCCTCAGCCTCACACATCACTGGGACTCCAGGACCACAGGTGCCCCGCATGACCAGCCTAAGCCGGATGTTGCTGATCAAAGAGACCGTCTGGCACTGCTGATTTTCCCTACTGTTAGTCTATTTTCTATGTGTTGACTCTGCTTTCATCTTTACTTCCTTTTATCTGCCTTGGCTTTATTTTGACTTCCACCCTTTGAAGCCAAAATAAAATTTAGGTCCTTGACTTTAGATCTTTCTTAAATCTAAGCTGATGAAACAAATTTCTTTGTGTAAACGATTTTAGCTGCATCTCACAATTTTTTTTAAGAGAGTCCTGCTAGCTTGCTGAGATGGCCTTGAGCTTCTGATCTCACGTGGCCCTTCCCCTTCTGCTTTGAGCAGCTGAGACATGTGTGTGTACTGCTGTGCTTGGGAAGCAGTTAAAAATTGTTTCTAATTCCCACATGATTTCTACTCTGATCCACAGATTACTTACATGTGCATTAATTTCCAAGCATATACAACTTTACTAAACATCTTAATAATTTATATCTATACAAATTCTAACTTAATCCACAGTGGTCAGAGGATACAGCATTCCAATCATTTTAAGTGCACTGAAACTTCTTTTATGAACCAGTAAATGGTCTTCTTTGGTGGGTGTAGTATATGAATTTGAAAAAAATAGGTGTTTTCTAGTTAGTGGGTGGAATACTCTACAAATATTAGGTCTGGGTGACTGACAGTCTACAGGGCCCACTGTCTATATTGACTGTTTGTCTAACACAGGAGTCAGCAGTGGACAAGGATGTTGAAACTTCCTGACAGTAGAAAAGACTTCGTCAATTTTTTCATCATATATTTTGGTGTTCTCTTAATAGAAGCAAATATTTATGATGCTTGATTTGTTGTTCTGATGAACAGACATCATAATGAAATGTATCACTTGTCTTTGATAATACTTTTTCTATTGAAATCTATCTCATTTGATATTAGTATGGCCTCTAAATTACTTTTGGTTATAGTTTACAGGCACAATTTTTTCCATTCATTTACTTTCAACTTATCTGTCTTTATATTTTACTAATTGTACTTCTTCTAAAAGTATAGTGTTGGATCTTGCTCTAAAATTCATTCTGAGCTGGGTGTGGTGGCGCATGCCTGTAATCCCAGCACTCAGGAGGCTGAAGCAGGAGGATCGCTGTGAGTTCAAGGCCAGGTGAACTACATAGCAAGACCCTGTCTCAAAAACACTAATTAAAAAAAAAAAATTCACTCTGATAATTGATGTCTTTTAAAAGGGGTGTTTAAGCCATTAACATTTAATTTTTTATATCACTGTCTCTAAGTCTAACATTTTAGTATTTGTTTTCTGTTTGTCCATTCAGTCTTAAAGTTTCCATTTGGCCCTTTTTAGATTTTCAATTTCTCTGGCTGGTAGCTCTGATCTCTTCATTTAATCCGAGTGTATTTCTTTTATATAATGGAGTAACATAATAAAAACTGCTTTAAAGTCTTTGATTGCTCTACATTTGGTTCATCTTGGGGTTGGTGTTATGGTTTGGGTCCTAATTGTCCTCCAAAGGCTGATATGCCTAAAGTCACTTGGTCAAAAGTCACTTGTTGCACTCCTGGGAGGACTGGGTCTAGTGTAATATAAGTCAGCGGGGACTTGACTTTGAGTGGGATATTGGCACTCTGGCCTCTTCTTTCTCTTTTTTCTCTCTGGCCACCATGAGGTGAACAGTGTTCCCCCACTACGTGCCACCAAGATGGAACAAAAGCTCTGAAATCATGGGCCCACATAAGCCTTTCTTCCTCAGGTATTTTGTCCCAGTGATACAAGGTTAACACAGTTGGCGGTTATTCTTTTTCTTTGAGAGCAGGTACTGTCTTCTTGGTTCTTTACACCATGAGTAGTTTTGGATTGCATCCTGGACATTGTAAATGCTATCTCATATTGTGAAAATTCTGGGTCCTTTTTTTCCAAAATGTTGACAGCTTTGTTTTAGCAGGTCACTAATGTGGTTAAATAAGCTGTAGACTGTGGTACCTCCGGGAAACAGCTTCTTAGCCCAAGTTCCTATCTTCAGTTTGCCCCACACTTGTGTGGTTCAAGAGTCTAATTTTGGAAAATTCTCAAATATTTCTTTTGCTCTTTTTCTTTCTTCTTGTATTCCCATAACATAAAGGTTACAACACTGCATAACTGACCTGCAGTTGTTTGATACAGTATTTTGCTCCTCTCTCCTAACCTTCATTCCTTTTTCTCTGTCCAGGGAAGTGAGGTAAGTAAATAAGCTTTTAGTATAAGGTTTTTACATTTACTGGCTAGGACTTGGGCTCCATTTGGAAACTTTGATACACATAATTATGAGGATCTCAGTGAGTTCCCTACAGACATAAAATGTGCCAGATATTGGGCATAAGTAATATTAATTCCTTTCTCCTAACTTCCTTTATGCTTTTGACTAGGATTCTGGCAGAAGCCAGCAAATCAACACCCAACTATAACACTGACACGGGCCAATCATTCTGGTTCAGAGGAAGAGTGTCTTATTATATTCACTCCAATGTTTAATCACCCATTTTTGTCACTAAACACTGAAAAATCAAATGATAAAATAAAATCCAGTGTTGCTTTAGTGAGTTTCCAGTTCCACTGCTAAGGAAACAGTACACTGGCCGTAGAAAAGGTATTCATACTACTCTTGAGCAAAATCCTAAAGATTTCTTCTCATCGGCAGAAGACAAACCCTATTTGTCTCACACGCTCATGTCGATGACAAACGACCACTGAGAGAGGAATGGGGCACGGGACACAGTATGGTGATGCACACCTGCAGACCCGGCTACTGAGGATGCTGAGGCAGAAGGACTGGCTGAGCGCACAAATTCGAGGCCAGCTTGTGCAATATAGCGAGGTCCCTTGTTATTAATGAACAAACAAACAAACAAATCTAAGTGACAATGAACCACATGATTCCTAGCACCTGTCTGGAGATGATACATGAATTCAAGTATCAGATTAGAAAACTGGACCCTGAGAAAGAACATATTAAATGATTAAATTTTATACAGGCTCAAAGTTTTCTGTTCGAAATCTTCAGGTCTAAAGGTATTTCAAAAACTAGGAATGTCTTATCTAGAAAGCAAGAAATATCCCTAACAGGATATGAGCAGCATCTTGTTAATCAAGTGTATCAGTATTTTAGCAATAGACAATATGGACGTACATTCTAGTAGAAAGAATAAATCCAACTCAGTTCTGGTTAGGGTTTTAGACTTTTAAGTTATTCAAATAAGGATCTGTAGGCACATCCTAAAGTCAGTATCAGATATACAGCAAAAACTCTCATACCCATGATCCTAGATAAACTGGCAGAAGAGGCTCTCGTCTCTGCTGAAGGAAAAACACGGCCATGAGGGCAAACACGTAAGGCGGCAGGCCTCCTTCTTCAGGGCGGTCCACACTGCACAGCTGCAGAGGACAGGAGAGAGGAGAGACATTCTTTTTTCACCACTTTGTGACTTAAGTAATTTGGATTACAGCCTATAACTTCATTCTCCTATATTACATCAGTGACAGTGACTCCTCAGGACGCAGCCCCATGGCAGGGGCTGGGATGCAGTTCATGTGCAAGGCCAGCACTGCGAAAACAAAACAAAACACAGACAGCAACGATGACAAACAGCACAGGGACAGAACACACAAGTCTCTTGTGCTTTTGCAACAACCACATTTTGTGGTTTTGAATTCCAATTTCAAATATTTAATCCTGCTAATTTATTCACGAAAAGCCCAAACATACTATTTGCTATTTCGTTTTGTAATATCTAAGTAAATCCACTCACTTGCTTGAAACACGTTAACGAAATAAAAATGATGCTTCAGTTCCAAGTAGATGCCAACTGCTTTTGCTCAATTTAATGGTCCTGAGTCTCACCTCAACTTACAGTGCTGTGAACGTGTGCTTTGGTCGAGAAGGTGATCGGCGGGGAAGGTGGGCAAACTCATCCGTGCTAAGGGAAACAACTACGAAAGCCTTATATTCTAGGGGGAACATTAAACGTGCTACTGCGTATTAGAGAATTTGGCATAATTTTTTAAAAACATTACAGAAATGTATGCAGACCAGATAGAGTATCCTTTTTTTTTTTTTTTTTGGAGTTTCTGGGTATGAGAGTGTGTATCTCAAGCTTTACTTAGCTAGGAATTATCTTAGGAAAGCAGTTCAAATGAAAGCTCTAAGGGCCACATACCTGGGACCTGAGGTCAGTCTGACCTTTAATGAGCACTATAATCATTGTAACCTTCTAAGTAATACTGTTATAGTGAGATAGAACCTTAACTTCTCCTTCTGTACATGTTAAAGTTTCCATTTATAAAGATATTCAAATGTGTACTTTTTTTTTTACTATCAGTATGCATCTAAACATTTAAGATTAAGTTAGCCTATAAAAATGAAAACATCATGCTTATGCATACATTTAAAGAACTAGAACCGACCTTTGCCCAGTACCTAAATGCGGTCACCAGGGGAACCAGCCTTGGTTCTAGTTTTCCAAGGACAGATAAGTGCTTCGTTGTCAGACAAGCATTTTCATTTCCCGCACTCACTTTACAAAGGAGACCACTGGTGGGGGAAGGGGTGAGGATGAGAGAAAAAAGAAAAAGGTGTTATTCAAGTATCAGTGTCTTTTACGCCAACAGATAAATCACACTGACAATAAACACCTTAAACATAAAACAACCTATTCAATAAACTGGAATTGTAAAAAGGATATGCCTGCCATTTTCTGAGTGAACTTTATTTTTTAGCTCTAGAACTTGGTGTTGTCATATATGGAAAATATTTCGGGGGGTCATGCAAAAAAGCAAAATCTGTGAAGGTGAGTAGAGCAAGACACCATCTGGTAATGTTTCTTATCTAGCTTGTTCCTAGTTGTCAATATGCTTCCTGCTTATATTTTTTCCATCTGAGTAAGGTTTTTTTTTTTTTGTGGGACAGGGGATTAAACCCAGGGCTTCACACATGCTAGGCATGTGCTCTTACCACTAAACTATATCCCAGCCACACTCTGTAAAATTTTATTTTGAGACAAGATTTTGCTAAGTTGCCCACGTGGTCTGGAACTTGCACTCCTCTTGTGTCAGCCTCTCAAGGAGCTGGGATTACAGGTGTGCACCACCACACCAGCTTAGTCATTTTCATTTTCTGAAAACAAAAGATTTCCTCCTCTTGATCAAATGCCAAAAGTATAGGGAGAATGCTAGTAGAAGGCATGTAAAATAACCATAGAAGGAGCTTATCATTCCAGAGGTTAGACTTTAAGATTTAGTGCTTGTGCTTTTGGCAAATTGTTAATAAATAGCTTAAAGACACAGACCTTTGCTTCTCTCTGCACACCACCACCGGTACCCTCGCGTGGAAATCGGCATCAACATCGATGAAGGAGTCTGAGGAAAAAAGAATATTAAGTAACTTATTAAAAGCTTTGTTTTAAAAGTAGAACTAGATAAAGCAGAAGTACAGGTGTGGCTTTATCTGTTCAACTATTTCAAAGACTACTACTAAATAAAATTATGAAATGATCTGAAGAGAGAAAAACTAAGATTTATGACATAAGTAATCACATTAATTGAAAATCCTTATTTTGCAAAGCTAATGTTTGATTAGAAATTACCACACTATTGGATCAAACATTAAATATCCTGTGGATAACAGATTTAGAAATATAGGTAGTCAAAGTTGATGCAAAAGCTACTAAAATGCTGTGTTAAAATGTGTTGACTGAAATAGGAAGAAATGTTTAAATGTTTTACTCAACCAAAACAAAAAGGATAGAAAGGACTAATTCAAGGTATGGGGCGTTTTGATGACACGTGTGTAAAGCAGAAAAATCTATGCAGCCCCACTGCGGACATCATATGGTCCAAGACAACTAATAAACCTGTCTGGGGACGAGCTGTGAGTTCATTAATCAGGGCTGGGCATGCCTATTTACTGTTTGTAAAACACGATTTACATGACTGAATAAAGCCAGTTATCCCTTAGTTTTAGCATTACGAGTAAATTTTACATACTTTGCATTTGTTAGTCACAGTCCAGGACTCATTTAACCTTCATAAATAGTAATGCTATCTGGCTAACAGCTTTACTTTGGGAGCCTGCCTGGAGGTTCTAGCAAGCGAGCAGCCACTCGTGCACTCGTGATGGAGGAAACGGTCTTCCTGTCGGGGGTGGTCGTCCTCTTCAACCCAGCCCAGCAGAGATGTGCACACGGAGCTGCGGTGGGGAGCGGGGTGGGGGGCATTGCCAGTCTGCCAGACCAGCCGCCTCCGCCCTGGCAATCCGCGGGTGACAGACATCCCAGCCAGACCGCCTTCGCATCTAAAGCTTTACTTGGAGATGGCTTTGTATAGAACCAATTTGATTCTAGGTAACAATTCATCAGCATTTGCTTTTACTTTTGCTTTGGGTATCACCCAATAGAAATAATTTTATTAACAAAACTTCCTATTTTCAGAATCTGCTAATAAGATATACCCAAATTTATAGACAAAAAAACTATTCATATCAA
Source organism: Hystrix cristata (assembly GCA_004026905.1). NCBI lineage: Eukaryota > Metazoa > Chordata > Mammalia > Rodentia > Hystricidae > Hystrix > Hystrix cristata. The sequence continues at coordinate 53,834 of PVJO010001813.1, read as the reverse complement.
CATGTGCAAAGAATTTGGCCTTACCACTGTCCTTTAAACATTCTTGAACAAGTAAGAGGACATCTGGTTGAGACATCTAGGAAATAAACAAACGAACACATGAAATAATCCCTAAGTATGTTGCTTCACTGCCATAACACACACTCTGAGGTTCTCCCAATTCTTTTCCAAACGATAAACACATGTTACCATCACAGTAAATGAGTCATCATTACACTTGTGTGCATGTAGTCAAAGACAGAGACAAGCACCACACGAGGGTGAATATGCGCAAAAACAGAACTATCACTGGTCAAGTCCTGATGGACTAGTTCTTTTTAAACTTAACTTTATTTTTTTGAGACAGGGCCTCACAGTGCAGTTCGGGATGGCCTTGAACTCGCAGCAATCCTCCTGCCTCAGCCTCCTGAGGGCTGGGATTTCAGGCGTGTACCACCACACCTGGCTGAACGAGTTCCTCAGGTAATTGGCTGTCATGGTTTATATCTAGAAGTCCCTCCAGAGCTCATGTGCTGTTAGGTGAAGCTTTCAGGGGTGGCAGGATCACGGCCCGATAGTCACCAGTGGAGCAGTCCACCGAGGAGCTGAGAGCTAACATGACCTGGGGAGGTGGAATCTGATCCAAAGAGGCGGGGGTGGGGGCGGAGCACTGGGGCGAAGGGTTTATCTCCACCCACTGTTTCCCTCGCGCTCTCCCTGCCTCCCCACCACCAGGCCGTGGGCGGCACTCCACAGTGGGGCCCTTGCACCAAATCACCCTGCCTCGGAGCCATCGGACGGCGGACTGAAACCTCCACAAACTGAGCCGATGTAAACCTTTTCTTCCTCAGGTGATGGGTGGCAGGTATTGTGTCAAAGCCATGAAAACGTGACTGAGATACAGCCTTTCAGCAAATTTTTTTCTTCCAGAACTGGGGATTAAACCTAGGGCCTTCATGCTGAGCTACACACCCAGCCTGTTTTTTATTTTTTAATTTGTGACGGGCTCTCCCTAAGTTACGCAGGCTGGGCTTGAACTTGTGATCCTCCTGCCTCAGCCTCCCTGAGTACGGAGACGATAGGCATTCATCACCAAGCAGATCTTGAAGTGGTAGCTGAAAGTTTTCACAGTGGTCACAGTATTCTCCCTCATCTGCAAGACACTACGACAGATAGTTTACTGGTTCCAACTTCAGCAATACTTTCCTCCAATCCTTGTTCTACACTTCCATAAAAATCATCTAAAATCCTCCAATGCTCAGTGACCCCTGGCTACCCTTACTAGGTCAAAGTCAAGTTCTTACCCATCACCTACAGGACCCTGCAAGATCCTGCTGCAGCCTCATCTTTCCATCCCGAGGACAGCTTGGTTAAAAGCTGCCTCTCCGAAGAGGCCCTGGTGAACGCTGTGTCCCTGCACGGCGCTGGTTTTCTATTCCGAACCCGTTTCCCTGCGCAGCTCTCATTATAACTGATGAAACAGGCAGGTATTTATCTCCTCCACTAGATAGGAGTTCTACAAAAGGGGAACTGTTGTTTTGTTTTGTCCTTAAGCACAAAGTATAGTACCTAACATACAATAAGAGATTTAGAGAATACTAGCTAATGAACAAATAAATGATACCAGATAAAAATAAGTGATATGGTTACTTAAGGAAGGTTAAAGGATGATAAAATCTTTTCGTTTGCTGACTAAGCAGCTGTAACAGTCAGGTATAGCAAGAAGTAACAGGTTAGGGAACTGAACATCTACAGGTGGAATCCTGAAATTCATATTTTAAACAAGCAACTCAAATTCCTGGGCACAGATCAACCAGACCACTTTAAAGTGGCCTGTGGGAACAACCAGTGGAGAATCCGAGCTCCTTCCAGGGTTACTATGCTGACTTGTTATTATCTTTTCAAATCACATTTGGACCAGAAATCCAGGCTTGGTGTGGTTGTTTGAAAGCATAATTTGTCGTAACGTAATTGGCATATAAAAAGAAGAAACTCAGGAACGAATTAAGCTTCAAAAGGATAAATTTTACAGACCTACATTGTTTCAAATATGAATTCCCTTCCTGTCACTGGAAAGTTGCTTTTACCAAGAAAATTTATTTTCAAGTTAGCAGAAAGTTAACTACCCCCATACAATCCACACTGTTAGCCAGGTGTGGCAGCGTACATCTGTATCTCAGAAATCAGGAAGCTGAGGCAGGAGAACTGCTGTACATCTCAGGCCAGCCTGGGCTACACAGTGAGGGCAAGGCTGGCCTGACTGAGACTGTCTCAAAAAACCAAGCAGGATTCACAGAGCCAGAAAACTAATGCTGTAAGTGTGGAAGATCTGTAGAATAAAATAGTACAAAAATCTGTAGGTATAAAAAGAAGTTCTCTGAAGCAGTGAAAATGAAGGCAGAAGACGTGAAAACAAGAGCTCTGGAGAAAGGAGCTGCCGCCATTACACTCACCCTGTCTTCAAGGGCCTAAAATACGTTCATGTACAGTTCACACCGGAAAGAAAGGATCTCCACGCTACCTGCAAATTCCAACATTCCACGTCATACTTACAACGGCTGGAAACTGAACATCAATGTTTACGTCCGAGCTTCTGAAACCCAGTTGGCTACAGGAAGACCCATATAATCTTAGGGAACAATCTAAAAATAAATACATAAAAGTCATAAGTAAAAGTAAAATTTCTCAAAAGCTATAATAAAACAGTGCTGCTGGTTCAGAAATGGAATGGCCAATTAAAACTACACACAAAAACTAGCCAAGTCTGGCATAAACAAAGGACAGGAATAGGCAGTTCTTTGCTTCTTAATTTTATTTAACAGGAAGGCTGTGGTGTAGCTTAACATGGTCACGAGATGGGGCGTAACTGATCTGAACATGTTACGCTCCTGCCAGCTTGAGACACCAGTGTACACGCGTGATGGTCCCATTGAGCGGCCTGGGGCAGTCTCACGGGGCAGTCCAGGCCAGCAGGAATGTGTTTTTAGTCACTCTTCATGTCAGATGTAAAACATGCTTCATCCCCTACATTATCATGCCCGCCTTTGTATAGAAATCAATTTGCAGTTGTTTTTAAAATGTGAAAGTTGAAAAAGGATGTTTGTTTCATGTTTATAAACTTTATAGTGAGCCGGGCATGGTGCTGCACGCCTGTAATCCCAGCACCAGGGTGACAGAAGCAGGAGGACTGCTGTGAGTTCAAGACCAGCCTGCACTACAAAGTGAACCCTGCCTCAAAAACAAACAAATAAAAAAAAAATCAAAATACAAAAAAACTTTATAGCATTCTTAAGAGCTGATACAAACATTTCACTTTTCAGAAGGCACACACGAGTAAAATTTACTAAGGGGCTGGGGACTTAGCTCAGTAGCACAGCATGTGCTTAGCAAGTACAAGGCCCTGAGTTTGATCCCCAGAACGTCCCCATAAACAATGTAAAATTTACTATAGTCTGTTTCAGTAATGCAATTAATATACTTTTTAATATGACTTAACTTATTATGAAAATCATTTGACAGAATTCCCCTACAAAAACTTTGGCAAAAATAATTATACTGATATAACGTAAAATGCCAGGCAGAAGCAACTAGCGGGGCTGAGTGGTACACACATGCACTTCCAGTATTCAGAAGGACAGCAAGCTGGAGCCCAGCCCAGGCGACCTAGTGAGTTAGTGAGACCTGGTCTCCAAAAACAAAAAATAGAAAAGGGTTGGAGATGTAGCTCAGTGCAAAGGTGCTGGGTTCAATCCCCAGCACTATGAAAAAAACACGGAAAATATGCACTTCCTCTTCAGAGGGAGATGTGTGTATACGGCTGAGTACCACCTGTATGAACTTACAGCATTTATTCTCAGTGTTTTACTAGTATTTTGCTAAAATATTCTTTCTCATCAGACAACTTTCTTTACAGTTTGCTAATTCAAGTGATTGGGGGGGGGGTTTAAGAGTTCCCTAGAACAAAGTACCGTACACTGTTTTACACAGAATTCTATGACACCAATAGCTGGAATTATAATTGACTATTCAGGACACACACAATGAAATGAGTAATTACTGAATATGCACATATGTGAAACACTGCTACTTAATGCTAAATATTAGTATTTAATACTAAATGCTGTTACGAATACTATATGCATGATCTCCAAATAGAACAGGTGGGAGTTATAAGGTAATATATTTAAATAATGTTTTACCTCAACTGTGAATCAGAATTACCTGTGAAACTGTCTAAACGTGGAGCAAGCTGGGCATGGCGGTGCATGCCTGTAATCCTAGCACTCTGGAGGCTAAAGGAGGAGGACCGCCAGCCAGCCTGGGCTACACGGTGAGTTCAAGCCCTGCCTGAACTACAAAGTGAGACCCTGTCTCCAATGAATGAATGAATGAATGAATGAATGGAGTAGGAAACGAACTTTCTAAGGATTGTCCATGGCTCTGCAGACAATTCTGATGCACAGCAAAGATTAAGAATGACTGAGTGATCCCAGCCGTCCATCTCAGTGGGAACCGTCTGTGGGAAGGGATGGCATTTGCTGCCACCAGGCACTGGTAGCTGCTGAGTCAGGCATTTACCACACTTAACCTTGAAGTTTTGTGAGCAGCACTCACAACTTGTTGCCCTCCTCAACTTCCTTCACACCGCTGATCTAAATTTAGAAATGAACCAGGGGCATGTGCCTCTGAGTCCCAGCTAATCAGAAGGCTGAGGCAGAAGGATCCCCTGAGTGCAGGATTTCAAGGCCAGAGTGGGTGACATGGTGGGACCTTGTCTCAAACACTAAACCAAATAAACAATAGGTAAAAGACAGACATTTCAAAAAACAAATTCAACCAACATATAAAACCAATTATAGATTACTTTCAAACTAGTTTCTCAAAGCTCTTTTTACATGCTGCAATTCTTTTAAGTATGCTTAAATGAAACCCTTTCAACACATATAACTTGAAAATGATTCTACGGTATTTCTCTTTAATTCAAAACTATTGTAGTCAATTTAGATAGGAAAGTAAAGCAATATATACACGCAAGAGACCCATGATGCCTGAGTATTATGAAGCATTGAGCTATATTAAAGTTTATCATGCAGTGAAATTTACTGTATTATGAAAACAGGTTTATAATGACAATGCATATAAATCTCTGTTCCTTGAGAAAAGTCAGAAAAAAACACCAAACCCTTCCAGGGAAAAAAAACCAAAAAAAACCCCCCAAAACCAACCAATCAAACAAAAAACACACTAAAAACGAAGCTTCAGGACACAGCAAGTGAATTTCTATTAAGTGAAAATTACCTGCAATATGATGATGCACTTTTATGTAGCAAATAGAAAAGACAAACTGAGAACATACCCGGTAACTTGTGCCGGAACACGTTTTCCATGAGGTGCTTAATTCCCAGCCTCTGTTCCAGGTTCTCGCCGTGCAAGCCAAACTCCTGCACTACTCTGTCGATGGCAATGCCGACCGCGTTGATCTGGGAGGGTGCTGGTGGGGGCAACGTAGTGAGCAGCTCTTCCTCCTGCTTTTCCTTTTAAGACCAGTGTCGAGATTAAAAATGACTCACACATAGTTTTCACTCTTTACTTGTTTCACTAAGATAACACCTCACAGAATTTTCTACAATCCTTTTCTCAGCGCCTCCGTATCATTTTAGCTGTGCCAATCTTCATCCTATTGAACACATATGCCTTTTATGCACACAGTGATAAGAGAGGATGCAGGAGTAAGGAGAAAAGTCCAGAACTACACATGAAAAACACCAATGACAAACGGATGCTTTGTTTTATTACTGGCATAAGGATATACACTTAGGTCCTACTAATGACTCCTTACGTTCCGTCCAACAAATACATCTAATAAGTATGAAGTATTTTGGCTAAAGTAAATGCACCAAACAAGATATATTAATTCCATAGATTTAAGGAGAAGACAGTCACAAACATGATCATGGTAACTAAACACTTGTTTGGTTGTGTGAAACTCACCTTCATGTTTTTCTTGTGCCTCTTCTCTTTGATATGCTTATGTGCAAATGCAATGGATTCAATTAAAACATCACAGAGTTTGCAGGTATATTTTGCAGTAGGGCAGTTTCGTGGTCTCTGTAATTTAAGAAGACTGATACAGAGATTTATCTCCAAACATACAGGTAAGCAAAACTAGCCAGAAAGATGATTTCTCCCTCACTTCTAAAACTGTTACCACATTACTGTCTTGCTTTATCACTATTCTAACAAATGTTTAAGAATAATAACGTCACTGTAAATCTTACTATCACTACTTAAAAACTTGCAGCCACAGTAGACACCTAATTCATCAAAGCATGCACTGTGCTCTCAACTACCCACACAGGTTAACAAGTGGAACTGTCCCTGCAGGTACTGGAGGTTGAACCCGGGCCTCTGCACTGACCTACATCCCCAGCTTCTCTTCATTTTTTATTTTGAGACAGGATCTTGCTAAGTTGCCCAGGCTGGTCTCAAACTTGTACTCTTCCTGTCTCAATGTCTCAGACTGCTGGGATTACAGGCACGCACCAAAATGCCTGCCTTAAAACAAGAATTTTAACTACCAAATACATGCCACAAGTTGTTACCCTTTTTAGCCTGTCAATGAAGTCTCTCTTCAACCGCTCCTCAGCCTGCTGCAAGCCCAGTAGCTCCTTTGCTGAAAGCACAGACTCGTCGATCACGGGACCTTCTAATTCTCCGTCCTGTTCACTTTCCTCATTTCTGGTCCTCCGTGGCTTCCTAGGTCGGGACCGCTGCTTCTTGTTTTCTTAAGGTGGGGGAAAATATTATTGGCAATATTGAGTAATAGCACTTCTGGTAAAAAGCAGAACCTATTTATTAAATTCTGTTAGAATAAATGATGTTTGAACACAGGAAAAGTGGCTTTCCCATACACAAAATGCTTAAACATTCACTAAATGTAACATTTGGACATACCAATCCATAAAGTCATACTAATTTATAAAAAAATTCTAAAAAAAAAAAAGAATTGTACTTCAATAATAGTTTTTTTTTGTTTTTGTTTTTTGGATTTTGAGACAAGGTCTCACTATGCAGTTCAGGCTGGCTTTGAACTCACTGTGAAGTCCAGGTTGGCCTTCAACCCACAGCAATTCTCCTGCCTCAGCCTCCCAAGTGCTGCACTTACAGGTGTGTGCCACCACACCCAGCCTGCCCATTTTATTTCTACTTCCATGTTAACTTTACTAAACTGCCTGTATGATAAGTGTATTTCAAAGGAAAAAACAATTGATACTTGAAGTAAAAGTTTTCTCTAAATACAAATTCTTTTTTTTATTCACTGCTGTCAGTTCTACAAGCCTTAGAATGAATCAATCTGTTCCTTTTTAAAATTTTTCAATTTTTCAACCTGTGAAATTGAACATGCCTGTGGAACTGAAGCACAAAATTGTTTTAAATAACTTTGATGACTTCTATCAAGTTCTGAAAACCAACACTATTGAGAACGCATACGACTAAGTAAAATTAATTACCCAAATTAAACTTCTGATAAATGGATGGAATTTCTGATGGCTTACTACAAATTAGTCCAAGGAAACGTAAACCTACCAAAGTGCTCTGGTGTGAGCCAAGTCCTCCGTAAAATTTTAAGGGAAACTTGTTATTAACACAGCAATTAGAATTAAATGGCTAATTAAACTCTGTGTCAGAAAAGGAGGTATAACCTTCAAAATGAAAAGAGAAAAAAAAAAAGGGTGGGAGGAGAAGCACTGCTAGGCTTGGGATGTTGCCCAGCGGCAGAGCACTTGCCCAGCACACACAAGGCCCTGGGTTTGATTCCCAGCACTGCGAAAACAAAACCAACTTCTACCTAGAGCTCTAAAGGACAAACAGCAAGCATCCTGCTCAAAACACCTCTAATGAATATAATGTGATTCTGCAAAATGCTTCTACAGTGTGACAATTTAGAAAAAATAAACGTTAGGAAAAACAGTTTAGGCAAAGAATCAATCAAAATGTACTGAGCAACTAAAACTCAAAGGTAAGTCATCAGTTGACCAGAAAGTCAGGCTAATACTTCCATTTTAACATTCCTTCAACCTCCAACAAAATTATCACAGTCTTTTAAGGGCAGTCATACTCTTAGTCTGAACAAATTTTGAGACGACTGTTTTTTAAAATAACTTCCACATGCGTTCATTTAATTTGCTTATTATTATAAACTATCTCTAATAAACAGTTTGACTTTGGTGTTCATGGGCAAGTCTCTTCTCTAGGGCAATGCGCATTAGATGTTTACTGTGATATGTATAATAATACTCTTAGTTCACAAAACAGGAACTTACAGTTTACCAAGTTCCTTCCTTAAACCCTCTTGGTCACAACAGCTTTACAACACAACTGTACTGTTGTCCTTTTCTTGAAAAAGTGACTTCTCTCTCCATCCAAAGACCACAGTTAACTTCTCCTTTCACAGAGAGAAGGGGATGGCTGCAGAAATTCTGTCAGATAATGACGACAGCAGCTACCATTACCGTTTTATCAAGAGGCAGATGTAAAGCAAGCACTGTGCGTGTACTGCCTTGTTAGGCTGACAGTAATCCTGACATGGACGCTAATGTTATCCACATTGTATGGATGGGGACAAGGCCAGTCCAAGAGAATTAGTAACTTGTCCAAAGACACAGAACCAAGTCGAAGTAGAGGGATATGAAATACAGATGGACATGTACGGACTCTGAAATTCAGCCGTCTCATAATATGAAAAATGAAAAGAAATGACTACAAAATGCTTCTGGAGTATAGCCATTCATATTTAGAATGGACCAGAACTACTAGTAAGACAACTTCCTGAACTGAGTTTCCCAGGCCTGCAGGTATAGAGCGGCAAATAAAATCTCACTGGAGGGACTCTAGGAAGGCAACACCAGGTACTACTGACAAATTTCCATAATTCCTTATAGGAACACTATCTAGCTCATCTCAAGTTTAGTGTAACATTTCTCTGTATTCAGCATTCCGAGTTTCCCATATTTTATTTGGTCCATTATTCCATTCACAAGTGACGTGTGTATTTGAATGGATGTTTTCCAGGCAAGATCACTAAAGATACTGTCCCAAATACATTCAATGGACAATACAGAACATTTGAGGGATGAGGTAGAGGCAGTAATGTAGAACTGAAAACAGAATGACAGTATGAAAAAAAAAAAAAAAGCTACTCTAAAGCTGGGGGTGATGGCCCATGCCTGTAATCGCAGCACTCTGGGAGGCTGAGGCAGGAAGACTGCAAATTCTAGCCCAGCATGGGCAACTCAGTAACTTAGCAAGACCCTGTGTCTAGATAAAAAATAAGAAAGGGACAGAGGCTATAGCTCACGTGAAAGCTCTGGGTTCAATGCCCAGTTACCCACTGCCCAAAGCAACTCATTAATTCTCATTACATTTCTCATATTATTTAAGACTCTTCCTTATTAAGACGCAATTTTGCTTTAAGGACATTTCAATCCCTTTAGTGAGAACCTTTTTAGGATCCCTTGAATGCAGTGCAAAGTTTATACATTAAATTGAATTTCTCTCTAAAGTAAATAACATCACGCAAAAGCGTAATGCCTTTATGAAAATTTTCAAGGAACAGAAGCTGAATACGTCTTCATTTAGCAAATGGAAAGCACATACCTGTATCTATAGAGAGAACAAGGGAGGTTTTGAGTAGGCTGTGACAAAGACAGTGAAAATGCACTTCCTGCTCCCACACACTTAGGCAACTTGCTTAGTTATTTCTAAGGCCAAGTAGGAGTACATGGAAGGCCCTTTTTTTGGTCTGCAAATTGCCTCTTTTAACCCATCTAGATGCAAAATTTTCATCTATAAACCTTTATTTTTAAAATGCTTTTCAAGATCAACTTTTTACTTTTTTTTTTTTTTGGTGCCGGGGATCGCTAAATCCCCAGCCCCAAAATCAACTTTTTATTTTCTAAAAAACCACAGATAATGTCTACATCCCACTCGAACACTGTAACATATAAATACTTAAATACGCACAAACTTTTAAAAAGAAAAGGGCAAATCAAAAGCCCAGAAATTATCAATAAATGTACAGTTTCCTTCAGTTAGGCTTCCAAGTCCAGCGAAGTTGAGTCTACAGCCAGGGTGACAACAGCTCTGGATTTTAGTTCCAATTTCAGTTTCACTTCCTCACCTATCACCCTGCATAAGGAAGGCTAGATAAATTTAACCTCTGTGAAATGCAGCTGCTTGATGTGTAAAATTGTGATTCTGCCTTTGAAACACCACAACAGCACAGTGTTCCATCAGAAAACTGCTTCAAATTTTCTCTGGCTTACAGAATTCTAAGACTAGTGTTTCTTCTCCCTTCTAACTTCCTTTATACTGTAACACTACATTCTGTTTCTGCTACTTGCCATTAGCATTTATTCTTAATTTCTCTTTTAAAAATGCCTGTCTTTCCCCATTTAATATTAAGCAATGCTTGAGGGCTTTTTTTTTCTTTTTTCTTTTTGTACTGGGGATTGAACTCAGGGTCTTCACACTGAGCAATATTCCCAGTTTTTTTTAAATTTTGAGGCAGGGTCTCATTAATTCACCTAAGGTGGGCTCCAACTTTCAATACTCCTGCCTTGCCACCCAGAGTGCTGGAGTTTCAGGAGTCTACCACTGTACCTCGCAAGATTTTCACTTTTATTCTAAGACTTTCTAATAATAGAATTAATTTTCCTTTTAAGTATTCTTACATGTTTGAGCCCCAAATGTAAGTGCTGTAGTACAGTTAACACATACATGAATAGCCACTGTGAGATAACATGAAGAAGAAAGGCTTCTGGAGTTCTGGAGATCTAGAAAGTTTTCCCTTAAAAACTTATTTTTTTTTTTTTTTGCTGTTGGGGATTGAACTCAGAGCCTTGTACTTGCTAGGCAAGCGCTCTATCACTGTGCTAAATCCACAAACCCTTAAAAAACTCTTAGTGCTAGACAGTTTGCAACCTGTCCTATATAGCCACTAAAAAGGGCTTTCAGCCTGGAAATGTAAAAGCCCATTTTTCCAAGTATAATTTCCATACTAAATATTGTTTTTCCACCCAATTTATGGCTATACTTCACTTTAATAAATACACCCATTAGATAAAAGTAACCTTCCGATTTATAGAAATCACTGCACATGGGCAAAAATCGACATTTTTTAGAATGTATAAATAATCACCTGTGACAAATTATTGCTGGGTTTTGGTTTCACTGAAAGTAAACAGCAAAACTGTTATCTGGACTCTGACCTTCTAAATTCCAGTTTACCAAACCTGCTACCACACCCGCACAGGCCCCGCCCCCAATGGCCTTGAGCAAGCCAGGCAAGGGCTCTAGTGTGCAACTACACCCTCACTGCTTTTCAGATGGGTGCCTTGCCATGCCCTTGGTCCTGGCTGCCCCCTCGGGAAAAACAGAAACCTTGATACTATTGATACTTCTGATATGACTGATCAGAGATTCAGACTGAAATTGATACTACTGATACTTCTCCCAAAAGACACATCCTTGTTGGGGTAGGCAATATACTCGGTTTGTACTGAGTTTTTAAATCAATAATTTTTTAAAGTTTTGTTTTCTTTCACTTATATTATGGACATGTTTAAATGCAAAATTATAAACACATTCTTGAAAATACACACATACTATCCAGAAATTATAGTTCCCAGGAGGATAAGACCACACTCCTTAATAAAAATGTTTACTGTATGAAAAATACATTCACTAATGTAAAATGAACCTTGTGGTAAAATAAACCAATACATGAAATGTACTGAAGCTGCTCAAATATATGACTACAGCCCTTAAAATCATCACATTAAATACGTGACCACCTCTGGAAGCAGAAGCTATGAAAAACTGGAAACTGACTGCTGAAAACAAAGTTATTTGGATGAAACGGAATGACAGTGCCACCTCTGGGGCTGTGACCTGACACGGCGGCGGAACACATTACCAGGACTGCTGGCTTCTAGCTCTGACGTGGGCTCGAGGCTCGTCAGGTCTTTAGGGAACAGGTGTCTCACGGTCCTGCAGCCTCTCCCGTCCTGCCGCCGGTAACCGTCCTCGCTGTCTTGAAAGCAGTCTTTCCTGGCTCGGCTTGTGACAGGCATTCTTGGTCCAGGTTTGAATTCTCTCCGACTGTCTGAATTCCCTGTAAGTTCATCGGAGAGCCATCTCTTACTCTGCTCCTTGTGGCTGTCGTTCATCCAGATGGGCTGACTGTACATTGGGTTTTTAAATGCATATGGATTGCTGGAAACAGCATAGGGTCCTTTTCTGGGCATATTACCATAGTTGCCAGGTGGGATCTTTTTTTTTGGCAGGCCCTTTTCCATTTTACTGTTGTGGCCCTTGACGTAATCATCCATTATTAAATAATCTTGTTGAGGGTGGCCCCTCCTGAAATCATCATCATCCACAGTTCCTCGGCCTTTAGTGCCCTTCACAACATAAGGTTTTGATGCATCTCCCATGGTCTTAGACTCCAATCTTCTTACTTTACAACTGAAAGAAGGCATTGGAGAAACAACACACTGTCATATGACCTCATACCGAGTACACCAAGTATTGCAGACACACACCACACTGATGTCCAAAACTTGCAGGAAACTTCCTATTGTTTCTTTTGATGACATTTCTACTACATTCCCAATAATCAGCCTATTACACTAGAGCTTAAGGGACTTCGTCTTTAAAATTACTACTTATTACTAGTGTAAAGATTAAACCTGTGAATAAGAGAAAGTCCTATAAGTCTTAAAAACTAGTAAAATGTTACACCAAGTTGGTCAGCTTTTACCTATGTAACAAAAGCTCCTCTCTTCAAAGAAAACCCATCCGGAGCCAATACTATTAAAACACTCCCGAAACGGTCTTTCTTAAAAGTTGCAATTATTTTTAAGTGTCACACAAAGTAACCGAACCTTCAAGCGAGCAGACTACGTTTCCTCCCAGCCCCAACGCCTGGTCGCTCCAGCGCCACTTTTCCGAGCAGCCCGGCTCTGGTGCCGCGGGCTGCGGAGGGGCTGGGCTCCCGGCCGGGTTCCGATCCAGTCAGAAGGGCTGGGTTTTCGACCAGGGCACCAGCTCACCTTCCTGCTTCTCATTGTCCAGCCCCCAAGTTCGGTTTCGCCACGGGCAGCGAGTCCCCTCTCCGATCCCAACGACAGCCCCAGCCCTGATGTGCCTCAGTTTCCACCCCGAGCTGTCCGAGGCTAGAAGGCGGCGTCCCCGCGCTCCCGGCCGCGACGCCGCCGGGGGACTCGGAAGCAGGAAGTGAGCTGCCGGCTCTCTGGGGCTCTGGGGTCCCTGGCTGCCAGGGGCTGGGAACGAGGGCCTCGACCCGGGCCCGGAGGCGGCCGGGCGGTGACACACAGTGCAGGCGCGGACTCGAACCCGGTCCCCGCCGGGCTGGAGACTCTGGGTCCCCGAAACGGGGCGCTGAGGCCGGTAGAGCGTGGGGCCAACGAACCTCCGGCCCGCTCCGGCCCCGGCTCCGGAGACGCGGGCCGCCCGACACCCCAGCGGGGCGAGCAGGCGCCGAGCACTCACCGCCGCCGCCGCGGCCCGCGCCGCTTCCGTCCTGACCGGCTCCCTCTCCGTGTTTTCCCTCGGCCCCACTTCCGGCGCCGGCGCTAGCTCATTGTGCGCTATTGGAAGCCGGCGCGGGCCCCGCCCCTGCGCTTAGCCGCGCACGCCGGAAACGCGCACCGCCAGCCGGGCCCGCGGGAGGCCCCGCCTCGCCCCGCCCAGTCCCCGCCCTCGTCCCCGCCCCCATCGCCCCTGCCCTCGAGGCCACGCCCCGTCTCCGGCGCGCCCCCGCCCGCCCGCCCACGTGACCCGCGGTCCCGCCCCACCGCCGGGCGGCTGTCGGCGGAGGCGTCTGGCTGCTGCTGGGCGGGGACTGCCTTCCGCTCTCCGCCCCGCCTTGGCTTCGTCTCTGCATGAGCCTCCTTCGCTCCAGGGGAAACTGGGGCAGGTGCCCTGCAGGTTTCCTGTAATTCGGCTTGAGCGCGCGAGTCTGTGACGTCTCAGCCGCGGACCTTGCGGTAAGGCCGCCCACTGTCCACCTAAGTGTGGGCATGGTCAAGGGAGATGTCCACTTCTGCTTTAGAGTGTGTGAAGTGCTATCTTTTTCTTTTCTTTTTTTTTTTTTTTTGGTGCTTTGGAGACAAGGTGCCTCTGTGAAGTTCAGGCTGGACTTGAACTCACTACGTAGCCCAGGCCGGCCTTGAGCTCTTCTCGCTCCTCCTGCCTCAGGCTCCCCAGTGCTGGCATCACAGACAGGCACCAAGTGTAAAGAAAGAAAAAAAGAATGTTGGGAAAAATAGGACACCGTTTATGTCTCTGCTTTTGAAGAGCTGGCAGATTTAAATCCATGAAATTCGTTGGGGCAACGATCTTAAAATGAAATATATTAAGTACTGGCCAGTGCCACGCACTGTTTAGAGAGCTTTACAAATGCTGACGCTGTTAATCCTCGCGACTGGAGGAAGGGAATACCATTTTACCTATTTTGAAGATGAGGCAAACAGTAGTCCACAAGGGCCAAGTTAACCAGCACAACTGGAATCCAAACCCTGACCATCAGGAAAAGTCTGTTCTTAACTAGTGGCTCCACCAGAGTGATCTAAAACACACACCTATAACTTCGGCATAATTTTTTATTTGAACGTTTTGGTCATGCAGATTCGTGAGAATCAAACTACCTGTTGGGTGGGCAGGTAGTGGCCTTTAACAGAGAGAGTGCAGAGGGCATCTGGGGATGCATAATCGCGTTGGTTGTGGGACTGTGGCGTCACCACGCCCGGTGACTAATTCCGGAGCAAAGAACCGGTTTAGGGCAGCCTGGATTCCCGGAGTGTAGAGGTGCGGCAGAGCATACATCATTTTAAGGATTTAATATGCTTTTTATTTGCATTTTCAACATATTTTCCAAAGTCTTAACTTCTCATACTCTAAATGAGTTGCTTTTAAGATCCACCTTGAGGCTACGGTACTAATTATAAGACACTGACAGCAAACTATACCTCTGTCCCTACCATGCTATAATGGAAATTTAAATTGGTCGTGGAAATCCTTATAATTCAGTTGAAAAGTTGGGTTTGAATTTTCTTTGGATCTTGTTTCTCAGAATGTTGGTGGTGATTTTTCTTGGAGTACACATATTTCCACAATTTAGACCAGACTTGCGAAGGAGGAGGTAGCTGCCTGGTTTGGAGGCACCTATACCATTATACATTGCTCCAAAGACATTAATACTGCTCCGCATGTCTTCCATTTTGAAATAGAGGTTTAATATCGTAATTTATCTCCACAAGTCAACTTTTAGCAAAATGTAGGGCCATGGCATCAGAAGTACAGGAATTATAGTCATAGCTTCATCCATTCTTTCCCCCAATGGCTCTTCCTTTAAATATATGCAGGAAAATAAAAACATAAATACTGTATGTCCAGGATCTGGTGACTTCTGACCCCATCTACTGCTTACTTGCTGGAGCTGTGGCTTGGCTGGGTTGTTGCAATAACTAGCGTCCACTTTTGACCTCCTCCAATCTGGTGGTCCAGTGGGGTTTTTCTTTGTTTGTTTTGCTTTTGTTTTTTGTGGTACAGGAGACTGAACCCAGGGCTACATCCCTAGCTCTTTTTTGTTTTGAGACAGTCTTGCTAAATTGCCCAGACTGGGCTCAACTCTAGGATTCTTTGGCCTCAGCTTGCCAAAGTGTTGGGATTATAGGCGTGCACCACTAAACCTGCTTGGTTCTCATCATTTATTAAGGCATGTTGGTGCTCTTACAAAGGTCTAATGCTACAATAGGACGGAAAATGAGCTCAAACACCCGGTGTGGTGGTGCGGGCCTGTAATCCCATCCTGGGCAATTTAGCAATTTAGTGAGACTGTCTCAAAATAAAAAAATAAAAATAGGGGTGGGATGTAGCTCATTGTAAAGGCCCTGGGTTCAATCCCCAGTACCACAAAAAACAAAACAGAAAGCCAAAACCAACTAACAAAAAAACTCAGAAATTTTACAGCAATCTATCTCTCCCTCCTTCTCTGCTTAGAGTTTTCAACATTCTTGTAATGGCTTTCATTAAAAAAAAAAATTCTCTGACAATTGAGTTAGAATACTTACTGAGTCAGGCCGAGCACAGCTTTGGGTTTGAAGTAAAGCTTGATTTAAACTGGCTTAAGCAGTGAGGACATTTATTGGTTCACAAATAGCATTCAGGCAGGTTTTGATGCCATCTTCGTCTAGTGGCTGTGTTATAGGGTGGTTCTTTTAGAAGTGGCTCACCCATCAAAAGTATTCCAGGTCCTTCTTGCCTCAGAGAATTGGAAGAGACAAACCAAAAACGGTGCCAAGAGTTTATTTGAAAAGTGAGGGGTACACTGGTATGAGAGAAACTTGCCCTGCAGAACAAACTTGGGCCAAACAGAGATAAAGAGAGGGAAAAGCAAAAATAAAATTACAAGCTGCATCTGAGAAATGCCGCACGTACCATTGTAGAAACTCATGCACAACAGTAGAACTTGGTGAGGACGGCTCTTCTTTTATGCTGTCAAGGTCTCGTGGGAGCTCTTGAGGAGTTCTGCATCCGGAGTCCTGGCGTCGCCCTAAGCTCCTGTGAGTGATAGGTGCCACTCGTGTCCCAGCCATTTCTGCCCGCCGTGTCTCTTCTACCGCCGGCGTCTTCCTGTTTCTGTAGACTTCGTCTTTGCCATGGTGTGGTGGCAGCTACAGTTCCCGGCTTCAAATGGCTTCAGCAATGCTGGCAGGAGCGAAGGTGAGCTCTACAAATCAGGAAGCACACTACCCACCCCCAGTACCCATGGATCGAACACAGGGCTTTGATATTGAACTACATCTGCAGCCCTGTTTTATTTTTTGTTTTAAGACAAGGTCTTTCTTGCAAAGTCTCTAAATTCCCAGGCGCGGCTTAAACTTGCTGTCCTGTCTCAGACTTTCAGTGTGCTGGGAATACAAGCATGTATGACCACATCTGGCTCAGGAAGAACCTTCCGGGAAACACTTGCAAACTTCATTTTCATTCCCTGCCCCAGTACTGTGGATCCAATTCAGGGCCTTGCATTTGAATTTCCTTATATGGGTTAAAGGCTTCTTCTCAGATCAGTGTGAAGTGGACACCATTACCCTTGGGCTGGATTTCTCTGCCTCAGGACTGTTGTCTTTTGGGGTTGGGTAATCCTTTGCTGTATGAGGTCCTGTGCATGGAAGGATGTTTAGTGGTATCTGTGGCCTCTGTCCAGTAGATACCCCTACTTCCAGTTATGACAAAAATATCTCTAGGCATTGCAAATACT
This sequence comes from Hystrix cristata, assembly GCA_004026905.1. Lineage (NCBI taxonomy): Eukaryota > Metazoa > Chordata > Mammalia > Rodentia > Hystricidae > Hystrix > Hystrix cristata. The sequence goes on along the minus strand of PVJO010001813.1, from coordinate 36,508 downwards.
CTTAGGGGCAAACAACAGCCAGGTGAGAACCACTGTGTTACACCCAGAGGCCTGCCCTTGGAGCGAGGGGATGGAATTAGATCTGTAGGGCTGGGAGAGGAATGATCTGTTTCCTATCCATAAAGGATCATGGCCTACGTTCTTACAACAAAGGTAGGTTAACCAGAGAAAAGCATAGTAAATTCATTATCATGCACATATACATGGTAACCATTCAAAATACGGAAACTCAAGAAAGGGCCAGATGGCTGAAATTTAAATATCCTTTCCACAGATGAGGGAAAGTGTCAGTGGTGTGGGGAGCAGTGGCAAGTTATAGGAGAGGAGGGGCCAGACCTCGTGAGCAAAAGATGTCTTGTTACACAGGTAAAGCCTCCACGTAATCTCTCAGAGCTGCCCTCAGAGGAATCTGAAAAGACTGTCTGGGTATAATGGTGATAACTTTTGGTCATCCATCTTTTCAGGTTATTAATCTTTCCTGGTTATTTGATGGCATCCCCACTCCTGTGGAGAGAGTTTAAGGCAGTTCCTCCTCTTAACCCCCCGGCTTTTCTGTGGTGCTGTGGATTGAACTTAGGACTTGGAGCATGCTGAGCACGGCACCCTCAGCCCAACAATTGCATTTAAGGGAAGGTTAGAGAAATCTGGGTTCTGAGACTGTTTCTTCAAACCAGTGGGTTGAGGCACTGCACTTTGGGTTGGTTATCATTTTCTGGGTCCTAGCAAGTTGGTTTTGGGCATTTCTATTGCACAAAGGATGATAAGATACTGAATACTTCATGTTATGAAGGAGATGTTGAGAACTTGTGTTATAGTTCCCATTCAAAGTGTTCCCCCAAAATCTCATGTTCAGAGGTGGGGCTTTCAGAAGGTGACTGGCTCTATCCATTGATGAGGTCATGATTTGATGGGATTATTGGAAGGTAATGGAAATAGGAGATGGGGTCTTGTTGAAAGGAGCAGACCTGGGGGACTCTGTCTGGTCCCCACCCCTTTCCTTTCTGACCCTTTCCCTTTTTGTCTGCTTCCTGGCTGGCAAGAGGTGAGCAGCATTTCTCTGCCACACTCTCTGACATGATGTTCCTGCCTCCCCATTGGCCTAAAGCAGTGGAGCCAGCTGACCATGGACTGAAGCCTCTGAAACCATGAGCCCAAACAAGTCTTCCCTCCTGTAAGTTATTTTTCCTAGGTGTGTGGTCATAGCAGTGAAAAGCTGACTGACACAGGTGGATAGAGTCAAGATTGTTCATTACACCTCCTTTACTATGCACATCATCAGACTCTGGGACACATTTCAGAGCTGTCCTATCAGACATGTTACTAGGGAGTAGGAAAATGTGCTTTGAATTTTGGTGTTTTGGACAAAGAAGATCTTTTTTTCAGACAGTAACCTTTAAAGAATACCCAAGGAGGTTGGTGTGGTGGTGCACACCTGTAATCCAGCATCCTGCAGCTGAAGGAGGAGGATCCAGAATTTGAGTCCAAGCTGGGCTATGTAGTGAGTTCAGGACCAGCCTGGACTGCAGAGTGAGACTATGTCTCAAAAGAAAGAAAGCCAGCCAGTCAGCCTGGCGTGGTGGCACATGTCTGTAATCCTTGTACTCTAGCTGTGTTCCAGCCCAGCCTGGGAAACTTAGCAAATTTACTGAGACATTGTCTCAAAATAAAAAAGGACTGGTGATATAGCTCAGTGTGAGGGCCCTGGGTTCAATCCTAAGGATCACAAAAACAAAACAATGAAGAGTGAAGAGTATCTGGGTAGATGGGTACTTCTGCTGCCGTGTGTTGGGTGGAGGACAGAGTGATGTGCTGGAAGAGAGACAGCATTCCCAGAAGCCTTGGGAACCCTCCCTGGGCCTTGGCAAAGACCTTCTGCCATCAGGCTTAGACTGGACATCTTTTACTTTTGTGACTTGAGGAATACCAAAAAGGCTAGCACTCTCGAGATTCTGCCTGCTAAAAAGTGTCTTAGTATCAGCTACTCCAGGACTTTATTTTTAGAGCACATTTCCAAATCTTAGGAAATCAGTGAGATAGAGTACTTCAGTTGTTAAAACACCGTTCTGGAATTAGCTGTTAGTTTATGGTTGTTCAGCAAGTGCTGAGTGCCGAGTTGTGAGGTAGACCGATCTCATCACCGTACTTAGTGATGAAAATCTGGTGAAGGCAACAGAAATTCTGATAAAACCGAGCATTTGTGGTGTTACTCACAGGGCTGGGCACTCTTCATTGGCAGTGTTTGCACAGTGTGCTTGGTCACTGGCTAATGTGGTTCTTTGCGTTAGTAATAATGGAAGTTAAAAGTAAAGCAACACTGTGATTTTACATGCAAAAGCTTTCATTGAAAAGTTGGTGAGAAGAGAGGGAGAGGACTTTGACCTTGGAGGGGGGAGCGTGCTCCGATGAAGAGGATCAGACTGCCCCGCCTCAAAAGAACCACTTGCTTGTTACCTCAGTCCCAGCTCTGTACTTCTGGAGGGATTCTCATGGCTTGAGGGGCAGTTCTGTTTCCAGGAAATTATTATCTCTCCTTGTGGTGGTTTCGTCATGTGAGGCTTTGCCCTTCCTGAAATCCAGGTGATCACAGGTTTAGAACAATGACTGGAGACTTTAAAGCATCAGTCCAGAGAGGGGACCTGGAAGTGGACTTTTTAAAGGTTGATAATGAGGAGTCTCTGGGCTCCTGAAAATTATGTTAGCTGGTTTGGGATATAGCTCAAGTGGTAAAGTGCTGGCCTAGCAAGCGCAAGGCCCTGAGTTCGATCCCTAGCAACAAAAAAAAAAAAAAAAAAGAAAAGAAAAGAAAAGAAACTTACGTTAGTTACTCTTATCTTATTGTCCTCCATCTTGAAAGGGGATGAGATGAGCCAGGTAAATTTAAGGCTAATAAACTTTGTTTTGCTAATATTTAGACAGACACTCCCTAAATGACTAACAAGTCTATACGCAGAGCTGAGGATTTAACCTGGAGTTTTACAAAGTAAAGGTCAGGCTCTGCTAGTTACCCACTGGGCATTTGTAGGCCCAAGCAAAGATCCGTGGGTTTTAGCAGAAGCTGCTTTTTAAAGTCTCTGATTGTCTCAGAAGAAAACACAAATACTGTTTCTAGCAAGCAACGGGCTAAGGTCCCAGGAGTCTGGAGTCCCCTATCCTATAGTGGTCTCTGACTATATTAGCTTGACCCTGGATCTGCACGTCGGCACTGTAAATCAATCTCATCTTGCTATGGGACCCCGTTCCCCTTTGGGTACGGGAGTGCGAGGGTAGAGAGCAAAACCAAAGAATAACCACACTTTTACCTTGCCAGTTAATGTACCTTAGTCTTTACAGATTTTAAGTAATCTATTCTGGTTCCAGCCTGGGCAATTTAGTGAGACCCTGTCTCAGAATAAAAAGCTAAAACAGAAAAACCTGGGAATGTAGCTCAGTATGAAGGTCCTGAGTTCAATCCCCAGTACCCCGACCCCCAAATGTAGGCCTGGACTTTTCTCTGGCCACCCACAGCCTTGTCTCCAGAGCCTTCCGGGGTCAGACTTCTCCAGAGGCCCCTTGGCATTTACCGGTCAGGAAGCCAAGTACAGCCCTGGGCCACAGGGCTTCCCCTACAGAGCCTGCAGCGCCCCCAGTTGTCAGCAGACAAGGGGTCACCCCAAGGCTTCCAGACCCCTCTCTAGGCCATCTTCATCTCTGCAGACTCAAACCCTGCAGAACCAGGAAGCTGCTGCCTTCACCTCTTCCATCAGCCCCACAGAGGCCCCGTTCGGCACTGGACTCTGGGCTCTGACCGGGACAAGGCAGGCTGGATTCTTTAAAGCAAAATCGCGTTTAGCGGAGAGCAAGCTGATGTTAAGCGGGTCTGTGGCTGTGTCAGTGATTCAAAGATGGGGGCAGAAGGAGTGAAATTTGTGCTGATGGGGTACAAAGTGCCGGTGGGCAATAAGCGGCACTAAGTGCGTGTGGCTGTTTATCCTCTTGTAGGTCTACAACCTGGGAGCATGTCAGAGAGCTCAAGAGGCTAAATCACACGTAGGTGGTAACATGGCTGTGTCAGCCCTATTCAAGACTTACCAAGGTCTTTGATTTACTTATCTATTTTGTGATACTGGGGATTGAGCCCAGGACCTTTACACTGAACTACATCTGCAGCGCTTGTTTTTATTTTTTATTTTGAGGTAGGTCTTGCCAAGTCGGTAAGTTGTTCCATCTCCCCAGCCTCCCAGACAGAACGCTGGATCATTCGTATGCTGCCATCATCCTTTTATTCTGCATTGATTTGAAAACCTCAGCCTGTGTTCATTTAGAGTAACCGATAATTCCTCAGAAACTTTGCTTCACTTTTGCCTTTACCTTAGAGTCCCTTGCCACCAAAGGCGACTTTCCTAAATTTGTATCATTCCAGGCATTGGAGAGGCACGGCCAGGAACACAAGAGTTTTGAAGTCTGCCCGCTTCCTTTTCCCTGCCGCACGCGAGTGCGTGTGCACCATCCACACTGCCTTTGTGTAGTCATTAGTCCGCAATGTGACCTGGAAGCTGGACGTGGAGGCATATGTCTGTAATCGCAGCTACTGGGGATACCGAGGCAGGAGGATTACAGTCTGGCACATCCTCACTTGAGGCCCTGGGTTCAGTCCCTCGCACTACGAGACAAAACCAAAACGAAACATGGACTTAGCAGGCCTGGAGGCTGCGGGCGGTTGACAGTTAAGATGACTGCGGGATGCGTTGAGGTTTCGTGAGAGAGGGAAGAGGTCAGTTGCAGTTTGAGGACGGAGCACACCGTGAACTGGCTCTGGAGCAGGAGTGTAAATCACAGAGGTTTAAGGCTAATGGCAGAAGACGGAGTGACCCTGACGTCCCGCCTGCCCGGCATTTGCAATTATGAGCCAGCTGTAGTGGCACTCGGGGAGCCTTTGAACCATCTATTCTTTCTTGGCTGCTGCTCCTTTTGAACAATCTAGGACGTGTCAGCTGAAAAATGCATTAGTTGCTCGCAAGAAGAGATGCACTCCTCGTGTGGGAATGGGGACTCCGAGGGGCCCCTCTTCTTGGGAACGCGGGTAGTAAGGGTGAGCTCAGGGTTTGCAGAGAAACATATGCTCTGTGATGAGTCCAGACGCCTGAAGAACATGGAGAAGGGTTAGTGTTAGCTGCGCTGTGATGAGTCCAGACGCCTGAAGAACATGGAGAAGGGTTAATGTTAGCTTGGAATATGTGTGAAATGGGGCCGGGAGCCTCAGGAAGCCTGATAACAGATAAATCCCAACACAAAGGAGATGAACCAGAGAAACCTGAATTTGTGAGCAGCCCCACGAAGTCAAAATAACTGGGCGCCTATTGCAAAATCGCTCTTGGTGCAGTGCCCCGGGCTGTGCTGCTCCCACTCCAGGCACTGTGAGTGTCTCGGTCCTGTGAACTCTGGGTTCAGAGAAACAGAACTTCAGGTCCAGTAGTACCTGCGTCGTTCTGGCACAGGATTGCAGGCTGTGTATTAGTCAACTTTCTGTCACTTCTGGGGAACCCTGGAGATCCAGAGTATAATACGTCACAGTTTGTGACCACGGGCATAGTGGAGGATGAAAAAATTGCCCGGAGACGAAATGTAGTTTAGTCACCGAGAGGCCCAGAGGGGCTGTTTCTCAGCCTAGAGCACCCAGCCATTAGGGTGACTCTGGGAGAAGAAAGAGTCCGATGCTGGAAACCTTCGTTTTATTATTGAGAATATCAGCATGTTATGGTTTGTGTCTAGATGTCCCCCCAAAGCCTCATGTGGTAAGAGATAGCTGGATCTAGAGTGTGTGATTACTAAATTGATCCATTGATGGGTTTGGCATGGTTCTGCTGGGATCAAGGATGTGAGACTGAGATTGGGGGTGGGAGTGCGGGCCGCCCTGGGGGCAGGTAGCCTAGATAAAAGAAACAGGAAGAAGCTAACTAGCTGCTTGTTTTCATTGCTTATTTGCATACATTCCTTGCATTTTCCTCACTTTACTTTGCGGGTGGTGGGCTGCTGGTCTGCCACGCCGGCCCGCGCTGCTTCGGACCCAGTGGACTATAGACTGAAACCTCTGCAGACTGTGAGCTAATAAACCTTTCTTCCCCTAACTTTGGGTGTCGAGTATTCTGTCCCAACAACGAGAGAAAAGTAACTAAAACACAGCGTAAGAGAAAAATCAGGAGAAAAAGCAGTTTGGGCAAGGACTTGGGCAGTTTTTCTTGGGGAAATGGGAAAGACGTGGCCAGACACAATGTGCTTCACTAATCTAAACTTCTTGTTTAACCGTTCGCTCCTTACAGAGTCTGTGTGCTTTTTTTGCCACACACCTTAATTATCTGTGTGCTTTTGCCCCGTATTTCAATCATTCAGTTTAATCATTCACTCCTGGCCAGGTCCCCCACAGAATAGGTGGTATTTTTAAAGAAAGTTGTTCAGTATTTATTTATGTAGAATATTCTATAAGGCTGTGCTTGGTGTGGACCTCTGGTGGCCCCCAGAGACCCCTGCGTTAGGCTTGGCTTTCAGCTTGGCATTATTGTGACGCAGTGGGTCCTTCAGGGTGGAGTTTGGTGGGAGGTCCTGGAGTCCTTGAGTGTGCACCCTTGAAGGGGTTGTGGGACTCCAGTCCCTCTTCTTTCTCTCTTTTGTTCTGGGTTATGGGGTAACTGGCACTGTTGTACTCCCGAAGTCTACCACAGCCTGCTGCCTTGCCACAGTCCCAAAACACCATGACTAAGAGACTGTGGGCTAAAACCTGCGAAACAGTAAGCCAAATAAAACTTTTTTCTTCATAAGCTAATTGTCTCAGGTATTTATTATAAGCCTAGAAAGCTGACTGAACTCTGGTTTCCACTCTAGTCTTCTGTTACTTCCTCCAGTTACTGATGCTCTGGGAAGGACGGCAGAAGTGGAAGGAAACATCATCAGTACAGCAGTCCCCGGATCTGTGGTTGAATTCTCCATGGTTTTAGTTACCTGTGGTCAGCCCCATTGTGTGGTTCAAATATCCTCTTTCTGACATGTTGTTAGGTGTTAGGTCAGTGGTAGAATGGTGCTACATCACAGTATATAGGCACCTCTCATCCCACTGCAGGCATCGTATGATCTCACATTAGCACAGCAGTGTGAGTACAGCACAGTAAGATATTGTGAAGGCAAGAGAGGCTACATTCATATGATGTTTCTCGTGTATATTGTTACAGTTATTTTTTTATTAGTAGTTACTGTTGTTGCTATCTTACTATATCTAATTTATGAATTAAACTGTATCATAGATACTGACCACTGAGGACCTTACAGCTTATGCCTATGGATAAAGGAGAAATATTGTATCGTAGAATTTCAGAGCAGAGCAATACTTCAGAAGAATATCATCCAATACCTCTCAAGCGCAGGTTCATGGACTAGGAAATTATTCTCAGCTTGGACAAAATGAAAGACAAAGAAATAAAGTAGTATTATATAAGCTAAATGTGTTCAGTTGGAAGGGATTTTGTTTTCGAGAGTCTGTCTTATTTTTGTATTTTGAGAAGATCTTTTCATGGGGATTTGGAGGATGAAACTCTTATGCTGTAACTTCTCGTTTCTGCCCTTCCCTGCTAGCCGAGAAGGGGTGCAGGATGCCTCCAAAAGGGGATCGATTTTTAAATTTTTGCCCAGTAAACCCTAAGTCCAGGCCAGCTCTTGTAAAGGGGAGATGAGAAAATCTTTCAGCTGTTAGGCCAAGAAGAAGCCCCCTACTTTGGCACACTTGAAACCAAATTCAGCCAGGTCTCTTCCATGCGGCCAATCTGACTCATACCCAGTGGCGGACAGGGGAGGTGGAGCAGGAAGAGAAGTTTCGATTTGTTGGAGCGGGCACACCACAGCCTGCAACCACGAGCTCTCCTCTCTCTTTGGGAGGGCACTAGAGTGGAGTGAAAGCTGTCCTTCTGATGTTGGCCGAGAGGCGGATGTGTCAGGCAGCAACATGGGGCTGCAAGAGGGCTGTGTAACTTGCAGTATTTGCTAAAAGGGCCTCAAGAAGCCCTTAATGGTTTCACTGCTGTCTTCCATCATGGACATCGAAGGGGCAAAAGCTGTTTTTAATTCAACAATCAGGCTAAGTGGGATGCTTTTTTACTAACTAAAAAGTGTAAAATTTGTGGTAAAGGACACTGTCTTCACCATTTTTAAGTGCACGGTCAGAGCGTTAAGTACATTAACACTGTCGTGCAACTATCACCCTCATCCATCTTCCCAAACTGAAACTCTGGGCTCATTGAACAGTAAATCCTCACTCCCTCGGCCCTGGCTCCTGGCAACAATCATTCTTCTGTGTGCCCGCATGAGCCTGGCTACCCTGAGAACCACAGGTAAGTGGAGTCATGCTGTATTTATCTTGGGACTGGCTGTATCACTTAGTAGACTGCCCTTTCTCAGCTTTCTCAGGCTGAGGCAAGTGTCAGAATGTCCTTCCTTTTTAAGTTTGTCTGCTAAGGGATTGGGGCCAGACACTCAGTGTGGCACGTGCTACCTGCGGGAATGTCCTCAGATTGCATGGCAGTCCTGGTGTCATCCAGGGCACCCAGCTGGGGTTGCATGAGGATGTGGAATCAGTGCTGTACCCAGTTACAGCAATCAGAAATAAGGACTGGGCCAAGGGTTAACTCAGCGATAGAGTGCTCGTCTAACAAACCCCTGGGGTTCATCCCCAACACCACACGCACACACACATGCACACACAAATCAAGGATTGGCTGTCCAGTCATCGGGCCCTTCTTTTGTGGGACTGTGGATTGAATTCAGGGCTGAGCTACATCCCCAGCTCTTTATTTTTTCTTTTGAGACAGAGTCTCATTAAGTTGCTAAGTTGCACGAGCTGGGCTCAACCCTGAGATCCTCCTGCCTCAGCCTCCCAGAATGTTGAGACTACAGGCATGAGCCATCATACCAGGCTGGTTTGGCACCATTTTAATGACTTCTCCCTTAGGATCCATCCCACTAGAAACTTGAACATGGACTGGCTCACTCCAAAAAGTGCCTTTGTGCCATGAGGCTCCACAGTCTTCCATCTGTAACACTTGCTGCTATGGCTTGGATGGGGCATGGTTTGTCTCCCAATGTTCACAGGCTGGAAGCTTGGTCTCTGGTGTGCAGTATTGAGGCAGCGGGGCCTTTAAGAGGCAGGCCTCGTGGAGGGTGGTCTCGTGGAAGGGATTAATGCTGGTCTCCTGGAGTGGATTAATTCTGAGGATGGGTTTTTTAAAGCAGATTCAGTTGTCTTATCTCTCTTGCTTCTGGTCCAGTCATGTGACCTCACACATGTCTTCCCTTGTGAGGCCACATACCATGTTGAAGCTGGAAAGCCCTTCCCAGAGTGCAGAAGTTACCAGGGTTAGAACTGTGAGCTAAACAAACCTCTTTTCTTTATAAAGTACTCAGTCTCAGGTATTCTGTCATAACAACAGAAAACAGACTAAGATGGTCATGAAAAGATAGTTCTGCTGTTGGAATTATGTCCTTGGGCCAGGCATGGTGGCACAGGGCAGTAATCCCAGCGTTCGGCAGGCAGGACATTATGAGTTGAGCCCAGCCTTGGCCACATTGTGAGCTCAAGGTCAGCCTGGACTAATAGTAACCCCCCAGTAAATCATGTCCTTGGGAAGCTGGTTCCTACTATACAACAAGTCTGAGTGATAGAAAATATTGAACGTTCATGTCTTCATCCTTTACCAAGGTTAAAGGAGATCATCTTCAGAATTTGACCTTTCTTTGAAAGTATGGTCACTGATGGGAGTTTGTGTAAGTCTGCCGTTCCTGGCTTTGCATTATCTGAAGTGTTTTAGGTTTCTGTATGGTGTTTGTTGTCAGGGCTCTGGTGACTTCCACCGGGCACTAAGTGGAAAATAATTTCAGATGGAAAATAGAGAAGGCGGTGAGCTCTGGCCTGCAGGATGCCCGCCACCATGGTCATCTGAGGTGCCCGGCTTACCCACTGTGGAGCTCTGTGGGCAGTGGCTGAGCTGCACCCTGCGAACCCCAGAGACAGCTCCAGGACTGGGGTGCAGCATCGTGCAGCGCGAAGGGGCACCTCCCGCAGGCCACTCTGCAGCTGTCCTCTTCTTGTGCTTTCAGACGCCCGGTTACCTGGGTGTGGCATAGGCACCTGAGCTGTGCCCTAATCATGTTGCTTTTTTTGGTTGTTGTTTTAAATTCTCCTCTGGATCTCTATGCCAATTCTTTACTCGTTGGAGCCAAGGAGGAACAGTTATAGTTTCATTATCTTTAACTCATTTTAAACAATAAAGAGTTGGCAAGCCCATTCATTTCCACAATTTTAAAAAAATTTGGTTTTTTTCCCAAACCTATTCATGGTCTCATCGCCTGGAAGATCATAAGAATACAAAAGAAAAATATGCAGCCTTCAACATGAAAGTGTCCACAGGTGGTAAGCAAGCTGTGCTCAGAGCTGCAAAATGCTTCCTCCAAATCTGGTGGAAACCTTCAGTCGTGATTTGCTGCATTTGCTGCCCAGGACTCACTCCAGGACCCGTGACGGTCTGGTGGAAGGTGGCGGAGACCTCAGGCTCTGCGCTGGTACAGGCGTTGTGTTCCTGACATTGCGGGGCTGAGGTGGACGGGAGTCAGGGATGAACTCAGCTTCTTTATTTCAAAGCCACTGCAGAGCCAGGTGTGGTGGCATGGCCTGTAATCCTACCAGGAAGGGACAGGAAGGAGGCTTGCTGTGAGTTGAAGCCCAGCCTGGACTACATAATGACTCCTAGTCTCAAAACCCCCAAACAAATAAACATGTGCCACAACATTGGAGGCATTTACTGAAGAGTGCACCCCACCCTACCTGTGCATGGGAATATTTGGAGAACCGCATGAAGAACAGAAGGTGTAAATCCTCAGAAAGTGACGCTGCGTGACTGGGAAGCAAGCTCGGCCTCAGGTTTGTGTGGGCCACCAGAAGCAACAGCAGCAGCAGCATCTCACAGACACATCTACAGGTCTGGACTTCCCAAGGAGCCTGCGCATTTCCATCTGCTGCAGACCAACCCACTCGTGAATTACTTGAAAAACATTCTTTCCTCTTGATTTTTCAGGAGAGATTTGAGCTTCCTTTAATGCTTCTGTGTAATGTAGTTAGTGTAATGAAGTCTACCAGTACCAGGAAGACCTTTTCCAAATTTCAGTTGGAAAATTTTTTCCTTAATCTCTTCCTGTCTATATCTCTTTTTAAAGATTCTGCTATAGTCTTATAATCTTTTTATGCTTTTACTTTTTTATTAATATGTTTGTGATACATAACAATTACATGTGTTTTGGGGATTTAGTACATACATGTCACATCTTGATCTCTTTTCCCTCTTTCCCCCCGCCCTCCTCTTCTCCTTCTCCAGGTCTTGCCCTGTTTCTTATCGTCTCTCTTTCTATTCTTCAGTAATTTTTAAAATGAATTCTTCAGAATTTTTGTTATGCTGAGGTCCAGGATTCGGAAACTCACAGCTATCACTTGACCTGAGCCATGGATTGTGGAGCTGCAAAGGGATCGAGCGTGATTTCCAAGTAGGAGAATGTGGGGAAAGGAGAGATTTGAAGCAGGTACACTGGCTGGGGAAGTAGCTCAGTGGTACAGTGCTTGCTCAGCACTCACAAGGCCCTTGTTCAATCCTAGCACCACAAAATAGACACGTTAACTAGAAAGCAGAGCAACTTCTTATGCCTTGCTTTTTAAATTTTGCTTTAGAACATTGCTTCTAAGCTTTAGCCTGAGCGTGAGAATCTACCTCTCATCTAGCTTGCTTCATGGCTTCTAAAGAGTGGCTGAGTCCTAGCATTGCACGGCTCCTGGCGGTCTGTCTCTGGTGCAGAGGCAGCGTTGTGTAACATGTAGTCAGGTGGCATCCAGGATGACGTGGTGCCTGTCGATACCTCTGTTTTTGATAAACATAGGTAATGTTTGAGTGGAAAGATAACCAGTGGTTTCTAGGGAGTGACAGTGCTTGAATCTGAGGTCAGGGAGGAAAGATACGGGTCCAAAAGCAAAGCAAAGGATGCAGAGACCCCTCACTCTTGTCTGCAGTGGCTTCTACCATTCCCGCATTTATTCCTTTGTGCATTCACTGCATATTTTTTCTGTTTATAGTACTTGGGATTGAATCCAGGGCCTCGTGCATGATAGGCAAGTTCCACTGAGTGACACTCCCAGCCCTCCCCTTGTATTTCTTGTCTTTCTAGGCTCCTGGGTCTCTGTACTGGTCTGTTTCTATTACTGTAATGAGGCTGAGCCTGGGTGACTTGTAAAGCAGTTCATTCAGCGGACGGTTCTGATGGCTGGAGGGTCCAAACTGCATAGTGTTACCATCCTGGGGAGGATGTCCTGGCTGTGTCCCAGCATGGCAGAGAAGCAGGAAGGGAACCGCCAGGTTCAGAAGGGATCATAGGGTGAGACAGGAAGTCAGAGAGATCCAGGGGTCAGACTTGCCTTTGTACAATGACTCAACATCTTTCAAAAACTTTATTAACCTCTTTTAAGAGTGGTGGTCCCAGTAACCTAATAATTTCTCTTTTTCCTCAGGGCTGGGGATTGAACCCAAGACCTTCGTTTGCTCTGAGCTTCATACCTACTGCTTTTTTATTCTTTTATTTTTGAGACAGGGTCTCACCAAGTTGCTAAAGTGCCCAGGCTGGGCTTGAACTTGTGATCCTCCTGCCTCAGCCTCCCAAAATGCTGGGATTACAGCAGTGCCCTACTGCGCCCAGCTAGGCCCCACCTCACGAAGGTCCAGCTACTTCTTGGTGTTACCACACCTGGGCCCATGCTGCTGGTACACAAACCCTTGCAAGGAAGCAGAGAGTTTCCAGAAAGAGCCCAGAAGGAGGTCTGGGGACCAGATACAGACCCAAGTTTATGCTCCCGTTGCCCATTCCCTCCAACCGGGCCCCACCTCCTGTGTAACAACCCACTGGGCCCTGAACTCATCAGTGGAGTGAGCACCTCGTGATCTGATCACTTCCGCTAGCAACCAAGCCTTCAGCACAGTGAGACTTGTCTTTTGGGTACTGGGGATCGAACCTAAGGGCACTTTACTGTAACTGAACTTTTTTTATTTTGAGACAGAATCTTGCTAAGTCGGCTGGCCCCAAACCTGTAGTCTTCCTGCCTCAGCCTCTTGAGAATCTGGAATTAAAGGTGTGGGCCATTGTATTTGGTACAATAATTGAAGGACCTTCTAGATCCCAACCGCACTAGTAGGTGTAGTTTCTAAAAGTTTGTTCTGTAGCAAAACATGCTTCGTGTCCGGATAAACAAATGTACTTATTTTTTAATAGTGCTCAGAATTCTCTTTTCTTTCCAGTAGATGGCAGTATATAGAAAGAAAAGCATTCAAAGCCAGCACTTTGTTCTTGCAGGGATTGGTGTATTTTCCCACAAAGCTGTGCCAAGGGTGGAATTAGAGCGAATCTGTGTGGAGAGAAACCACCGCGGAGGCAGGACCCAAAGCGGGCATACCCACACTGCTGGGAAGAGGTCTGGGGGCAGAATTCGTGTCCTCTCTGTAGGCCGAACGGAGACATTAGGGGAGTGTCAGCTGACTCTGTGCCTGATGTTAAGTTTTGGTTGGCAAAAAGTTAATTTGATATTATCCTTAAAAATAACCTTTTTTTTGGTGATGCTGGGGATGAAACCCAGGGTCTTGACATGCTAAGTGTACATTTTACAGGCCCAATTTTATTTTGTTTTGTTTTGAGATGGGGTTTGATTGTATGGTCCAGGCTGGCCTTAGACTCACTATGCCTCAAACATGTGACCCCTCCTGCCTCAGCCTCCCGAATGCTGGGATTATAGGTGTGTACTACCATGCCTGGCTATTTTTTTTTTTTTTAGTGTCATTCATTCATTTAGTGTCAATTCATTCAAGATCAGTTCGATCTCAAAGGACATTTAATATGAAAATTGGAAACTTCAAAGAAGTGAGCTCTTTGGTGGTTTTTGAATGGTTACAGGAGAAATTTAAGAGTAATGCTGTCAACAAATTCGTTAGCATAGCAGGATACAAAGTCAGCTCTCAAAAATCAATAGCATTCTTGTACATGAATAACAAACTCACTGAGGGAAGAATTAGGGAAACAACATCTTTCACAATAGCATCAAGAAAAACGAAATACTTGGGAATCAACCTAATGAAGGAGGTTAAGAGACCTTTACATTGAAAACTACAGTAGTTTGAAAAAGGAGATGGAAGAGGATATCACAAAATGGAAAAATAGCTCTTGTTCTTGGCTAAGCAGAAGTATATAGTGAAAATGGCCATACTTACAGAACTGTTATACAGATTTACTGCAATCCCTATCAAACTACCAATAACATACCTCGCAGAACTACAGAAAACAATCCTAAAATTCATTTGGAACCAGAGAGACCTAGAATAGCAAAAGCAATTCTGGGCAACAAGGGCAAGGCAGGGGGCATCACAATCCCTGATTTGATATTATACTACCAAGCTACTGTGATAAAAACAGCATGGCACTGGCAAAACAAAACTAAACAAAACAAGAAAAACCCACAAAACAGATTCAAGGACCAGTGGAAGATGCAGAAACAACACCAAGCATACTCAGCTACTTTGACAAAGGGGTCAAACACCTGCATCGGAAGAAAGATAGTCTCTTTAATAAACAGTGCTGGAAAACCGGCTTTCCACGTGCCAGAGAGTGAACTTAGACCCATATCTGTCACCATGCACTAAACTAAAATTGAAATGGATCAAAATCTAAATATAAGATCAGAAACACTTAATCTGCTGGAAGACACATAGGTGAAACTCTCCAAGACATAGGTGCAGGCAATGACTTTATGAACAAAACTCCAAACGCACGGAATCAATTACAATCAACAACTGGGATCTCATATTAAAAAGCTTTTGCACAGTAAAAGAAACCACCAACAGAGTGAAGAGACAAACCACAGAGTTGGAAAAATTTTTTTACCAGCTACTCCTCAAAGGACCAGTATCTAGAATATATAAGGAATGCAAAAAAAAAAAAAATCAGACCTCCTAAATTTAAAGGCCCTATCCAAAAATGAGCATCTGAAATGAATAGACACTTCTCATATGAAGAAGTACAAATGGTAAACGAATATGTGAAAAAAATGTTCAACATCACTGGTTATTCAAGAAGTGCAAATTAAAACAGCGCTGAGGTTCCATCTCCAGAAAGAATGGTTATCCTCAAGAAATCAACCAATAACAAATGCTGGTGAGGCCGTGAGGAAAAAGAAATGCTTCTCCACTGTTGGTAGGAGTGTAAATTGGTAGAAAACTATGGAAATAAATATGGAGGGGCTGGGGATTTAGCTCAGTGGTTTGAGTGCTTGCCTTGCAAGCATAAGGCCCTGAGTTCGATCCCTGGTACCAAAAAAAAAAAAAGTTCCTCAAGGGAAATGTGGTATTTATATACAATGGGGTATTTCTCTGCCATGAAGAAGGATAAATCTGAGGAATTTTTAGGTAAATGGATGCACCTTGAGAACATAATTTTAAATGAAATAAATCAGACACTCACATTTAAATATCACATTCTTTCTCTGGTGTGGGAAACCCAGAGGAACAAACTTGAGGCTAGATATTGGGAAGTAGGAAGAAAATGTTCACATGGGAAGGGGAACAAGGAAGGGGAGAAGAGGAAGGGTAGGAAGGTAAAAGGGGTAAAAAAGAAAGGAAAACAATGGAAACAGTATTTTGCAAACGAGGAGGGGACAAAGGGTTGAAGGCGGGGAAGGGAATGGGGAAAAAAAGAATTAAGATACATTATGTACAGGTACAAATTTCCTGTGATGAATGTGATCATTATGTGTGGCACAAATATACAAGTAAAATTAATTTTAAAAAAGTAATACTATCAAGATCCTTAGATAACAAGAACAGTGACTATATGGGGAGGGCAGATAAAACAAAAATGCCAGATTGTTTACAGCTGGTGTAGCTGTGTGGAAAGCATTTGATGTTCATTGTATTACCCTTTCTTTGTGGGGCGGTAGTGCTGGGGATCAAACTCAGGCCCTCTCGCTTAGCTAGGCAAGCACTCTACCACTGAGCTAAATCTCCAATCTCTCATTGTACTACTCTTGCATAGTTTTAACTTTTTCAAAATAGAAATCAGGCAAGAAAAAAATTATCATGAAATAAGTCACATAACTCACAGAATTTATAGAAGGAATTATTGTACACTATAATATAACTATAGGAAATAATGTCAAACACATCGGTCTAAAAAGTCTTGGAAGAGAGCTGGGTGTGGTGGTACAAACTTGAAATTCTGGCACTCTAAGAAGTTGAGAAAGGAGGATTGTGCATTTAAACCCAGCCTGGGCAGTTTAGCAATTTAGTAAGATCCCAGAGGAGAAAAAAAAGTCTTCCGTGTGATCTATCGCTTTGCAAATCAAGGCCAAGTTCTGACTGATGGTTGTTGTTCATCTAGCGTATGTTTATTGAACAATTACTAAATGCAAGACTCTGCCCAGGAGTTATAGCAATGGATGTTGTGGACAAAGTCTGTCCTCCTGAAGCCAGGAAAGATAGAAAAAAGCAAATATACGTATGATGGATTGGGTAGTGATAAGTACTAGAAAGACAATGGAAGCAGGAAGCAAGGACGAAGCGTTAAGGTGTTCTGCACACCTTAGATAGGATGGGCAGGGTAGGCTGGCCTCTCTGGAGGAGACCCTCCAGCAGAGACCTGAGCAGCAAAGTGTGGCCCTGTACATATGTGGGGAGGAGGGCAGCAGGCAGGGCCAGTGGCTGTAAGTCCATGGGTCAGGGCTGGTGGGACGCAGTGAAACAAGGGATGGGAGATGGCTGATAATCAGGCTGGACAGGTGCCAGGACCAGATTGTTACTGGGTAGTTACATTCCAAATAAACTTTACCGGCTTCCGGATTGCTCACCCCTCCTTCTGGAGTTAGATTCCAGGTTCTTCTGACCCTGAACAAAGAATTGAACAAAATGGGCCAAGAGGGTTGACAAAGTATTTAAAAGGCAAAATGGAGATTGGGAGAGATGCTTTGTGGAGTGAGCTTGGGCAAAACAAAGAAAAAGTAAAAAAAAAAAAAAGAAAAATGTACTATGTCTGAGAGATGTTGTACTATCACGGAAAGATACCGCGTATGTTAGCACCAGCTCCTCATGGCTTCCTTTGTTTGTGTCCAAATCTCGAGGAAACTCGCGAGAACTTCTACATCCGGGTCCTGAAAGGCGGTGCTGGGCTCTCGAGCCTCAGGTGACAGCAGGTCAAGGCTGTTCTCACGAGAAGTTGAGAAGTCTCATCTGTTTCTGATTTTGTAACTAACAATTCTCGCCTCCTGTCCCAGCCAGCTTTTGCCATGTCTTGCTCTCCTACCTCAAGATCATGATTTTGCCTTGTGGGCCAGTGTTGGGATTTATATCTAGTTGCAGCCCCAAAGCTTTGTGTGCTCATTGACTGGGCTTTTGGATCGTGGGGCATATAGCTGATTTGCTGTTAGGTGGGGGGCGGGTCTGTGTCACCGGGAGTGTGGCTTGGAAGGTTGTATCTCCCTCCCCTTCTCCTGGTGCCTTCTGCTTCCTGCCGTGAGCCTCTGTCCTCTGTCCTGCCTCAGAGCCAGTGACTACATACTGAAATAGGAACCACAATTAACCTTTCCTGCCTTAAGTGTTAGGTTCTGGGATTTTGTCCTAGCAATGAGAAAAGTGATTAAGAGAAGTCAGCAAGTGAGAATACTAATGAATAAAATGTTAAACTAAATAGCAAAGTATAAATATATATTGTTTGTGTGTGATATGGGGGAATAATCCCAGGAACTTTGTACTGAACTGTATCCTTAGCCCTTTTTATGTGAAGTTGGGGTGTTACTAAATTGCTAAATTTCCTGGATTGGGCTTGAATTTCTGATTTTCTTGCCTCAGCCTCCCAGAGGGCTGGGATTACAGTTGTTGAACTGGGCTTAAAGTTTTATATGGAATAGGATGTCATCAGAATTGGAAGGAAAACATACTCCAAGAACTAAAAATAAAGAGTAATTTACCAAGATATTAGTGGAGGACTAGGGATGTAGCTCAGTGGTGGAGCACTTGCCTAGCATATGCAAGGTCCCGGATTTGCTCCTCATGTTACAGAGGGATTGCAAGTTG
This sequence comes from Hystrix cristata, assembly GCA_004026905.1. Classification (NCBI taxonomy): domain Eukaryota; kingdom Metazoa; phylum Chordata; class Mammalia; order Rodentia; family Hystricidae; genus Hystrix; species Hystrix cristata. Next base: position 18,353 of record PVJO010001813.1, on the reverse strand, counting down.
GAGGCCAGCCTGGGCCACGTAGCAAGATCCTGTTCGAACAAACGAAAACACAAGGATGTTAATGGTGTTAATCTTTAGGCACTAGCATTATGGGCAATATTTATTTTCATTTATTTTTATGTGTTTGCATTTCTTTACTAGTCATGAAAATCTCCAAACATGGGAAATTTGAAAGACTAATACAGTGAACATCCATGTACCCTTCAGTTACATTCAGCAATTTCTTATGTTTTACCAAATTTGTTATCTATCAATCGATGGATAGATCAGTTATGGCTCAAGGCCAAATGTGGCCCATCACTTGCTTTTGTGCAGCTCTGAATTAAGAAGTGCTTTAATATTTTTAAACAGTAATATATCAACTGGTTATATAGTTATATACAAAATACCTTTGATTTTGCTTCTTGATCTGCAAAGAATTTAACATTTACTGTCTGGCCCTTTACAGAAAGCTTGCCAACCTCTGATATACACATGCACACACGAGCACATACACACATGGACACACACACAGTGTGTACACTCATAAGTTAGTTGAAAATTTGAAAGCAAGTTGCAGAAGTTATAGCATTTCTGCTTCAAATACTTCATTATCCATCTTCCAAAAATAACGTTTCTGCCTAACCATAACACTGTGGTCACACTAAAGAAAATGAATTATAATTAATAATATTACAGAATACCTATCCAAATTCAATTTTATGTAATTGTATTTGAAAATTTTACAAAATAAAAATGCATAACTTTGTCACAGTAAGAAAAAAATCTCTTGTTAAAAAATCAGATTTTGGGGGCTGGGGATTTAGCTCAGTGGCTAGAGTGCCGGCCTCACAAACACAAGGCCCTGAGTTTGATCCCCAGCAAAAAAAAAAATCAGATTTTTATAATCAATGTAAATTTTTAGCATCAACTTTATTACTCAAGGGACTTAGGAAAGCTGCTAAAGCTGGGCATTTTAGATTGAAAAATGATGTGTTTGGGGCCCAGCAGCCCATATCCTGTGATGCATTCAGCATTGGTAGGCACGTTATTGTTTGCTGCAGGTGTTGGCAGGGCAAAGCAGGATGCTGTATAATCTTCATATTAATTATTTCTAATACCATGTGAGAAATTATGTATGTCTATATCTCCCAGGGTTCCATGCACTCTGGGCAAGTGTTGTCACTGAGCTCTGCCCCAGGCCTTTAATGACTCTTTTTTGTCATACTTGGGGTTGAACCCAGGGATACTCTACCATTGAGGTGCATCCCAGTACCCCCTTTTTTACTTTTTATTTTGAGACAGTCTCACTGAGTGGCCCAGGCAGAACTAGATTTGTGGTCTGTTGCCTCAGCCTCCCAGAGTTCAGGGATTACAGGCATGTGCCACTACACCCATTTCATTCATATATATATATATATATATATATATATGAATGAAAAAACCCCTTACATATATGTAAGGTTTTTTTGTTTGTTTGTTTTGTTTTGCTTTGTTTTTTGGTAGTGGGGCTTGAACCCAGGGCCTTTGCATTGAGCAATATCACCACCTGCCACCACACCTGGCTGATAATGTTTAGAGCTGGGTGATTTGTACTTGGCAGTTTGTTATACTACTGTTGCATCTGGGGAGGGTTGTGCACCATGCCACTCTGTGCCATGCTGTAACATCCTGGGGTGGACAGCAAGCCACTGCTGCCACATCATGCCACTCAATGCTGGAACACACAGCTCCCAGTGATCCTAAGCTTAGCATTTGTAAATGAATAAAAGAAGCAGTTTAAAATAGGACAATTGATTTGAAGTGGCGAAAAGGGGAAGAGGGAGAGCGAGTGAGCACGAAGACATGGCAAACAGCTATCTTGGATGAGTAGGGAGCTTTGGCAAGTGAGTAACTCATGGATCTCTTGTCTGTAGCTTCTTTTATTGAGATCCTCGTCCCATACAGGCTCCTGGAATCTGATTGGCTTCCTGACTTGTCTTTTATCCTAACCTTGCATCTCTTCTGGCCATGCTACTTTTCCCTGTCCTTTCATGGAAGGTAAGATCATGGGTGAGGGTTTTAAGGACATGTTACTTAGGCTTAAGGATTAAGTAAAGGGACTTAGGTTGATCACACTACTTGGAACCTCCCTGATCTTAGTTTCTTTGCCTTTGTCTTTCTGGTTACTCGAAGCAGAGGCTGAAGCCCTTAGTGAATCTCTCCCTTAACTCTGAACAAAGCTCAACGAAGCTTTCGTCCTGTCTTTTTCCTACCTATGGGGTCCCTGTTCCTACACTACTTCTTATACCAGTTTTGTATATGACTAAAAAATCCCATAGTAAAAATGTGTGTGTACATCACTATAGTGATAGACTTGACTCATGTCCATATATAAGACAAAATCATGTTTATAATATGTCAGAAAACTAAAAATTAGATGTGGAAACTGTGTGTTTGTGTGGACTCTGTTTTAGAAGAAACATAGCTGTTAAGTCAAACAAAACATAGAAAGACTGATTTAAAATTTGAATGGATTTTAAGAAAAGGCTACTCTATGCTTTGGGAGTCTTGCTTTTGTAAACATTTAATTTTTGCGGGATAGGAATCATGTGTTGGAATCACCTGATTTAGCTGTGGGATAACGAAGTCTGGAAGGTTCAGGGGAGAGTCTGTTTTTAAAATTCCCCACCACGAATCATGATTATGGTTACATGAGATTCATGTCTTGAAAACAGAGATCTGTATCCCAAAGCTCTGGAATTACTTAAACCATGTACTTTGTAAGCTCATCTTTGTTCTGTGTGAGCCCTAATGTTATGTCTGCTCTCACCACAATCACATGGATGGGAACGGGCAGGTCAGGCCTTCTCCCATCATGCAGCAGCGTAGGTCTGCTTCACGCAGTTAGTTGAAAGATCAAACAAATTCCTTCTCCTTGCTTTATGAAAAGCTCAAAGATAAATATTCAGTACATTTTTTTAAAAAGTGGAGATAATCTTGCTGTGCTTAGTACAGAAAAAATTAGTAATAAAACATTTGGAAAAGAGTTATAAGGAGACTTTAAAATTATTAAGGTTAAAAATGTAGTCATAGGCTGGGGATATAGCTCAGCGGTAGAACACTTGCCTAGCATATGTGAGGCCTTGGGTTTCATCCCCAGTACTGTGAAACAAACAAACAAAAGCCCAAAGAGGTACTAATATGTTTTTGGAAACATAAAATATGCAGAATTTTCACATGCTCAGTGTCATAGAAGAAAAGTTAAACTTGGCATGGTGGCACATGCCTGTAATCTCAGTACCCTCTGAGCTCAGGTAGAAGATTCCTAAATTTGATTCCAGTTTGGGCAATTCAGCAATTTATTTTATTTTATTTTATTTTATTTTATTTTATTTTTTAATTCACCAATTTAGTGAGATGTATCGCAAAAAATAAAATAAAAGGCTGAGGATAAGCTCAGTGTGAAGGCCTTGGGCTTAATTCCCAATATTGAGAGAGAGAGAGAGAGAAGAGAGAGAGGAGAGAGAGAGGTAGAGAGAGAGAAGGAGAAGAAAGACAGACAGACAGACAGACAATCAGTTATGGAGTATTAAAGTCAAGGCAGTCAGATCTACTTGAATTTTCCCAGTAGATACTCTTTTAGAAAGAAGTTGTCACAAAACATTTCTTCCAACATTGACCCGGAAGCGTAGTTTATTACCACCTTCTCTTTATATACTATTCTGTTTACATGATAACTTTTTTTGGACTAGGATCTATAACCTGGTATTTCTTTATTATATCCTTATATAACTGTACGTTTCTATTGGGCTTCATATGGATTTATGAAGTGGCTTTTCATTTGTTAATATCATCTAACACAGGTCTTCTTTCCTCCATTCTTCTATCATACATTTATTGATCGCCCACTACGGTTAATTTGTATTTATGGTAGTTATTTTCTACTTTCTTCAAAGTGTCTGTGAACTCAGGATCGGTGTAACTGAACCATGGGAAAACACAGGGTCCAGTTTCTTCAAGTCTCTGCTTACAGCATTTTGCTAAACAGTCAGTATATTACCTTGTTTAGTGTGTGACCAGCAGCGCCATAACTTGTGCCCGAGCAGCACTTATGTAACATGCACGTTTTTCTGTAGCATCGCCACCTTTTTTTTTTTTTTTTTTGGTGGCGGGGATGGAATTCAGGGCCTTGCGCTTGCTAGGCAAGCACTCTAACCACTGAGCTAAATCCCCAGCCAGCGTCTCCACCTTTTTATACTTGGGAACACTGGATAACACTTTAGTACTGTGCTTGGGACCATTGTAGATGATGAAATCACCAAAAGAGAAAAAAAGATCAAAAATGTGAAAAATAAGGACGAAGTAGACTGGGAAAAGGACACCTGTTCACAGTGTGCGGGCTAAAATTGGAAAGCAGAGCACCCCTCGTCTGCCTCAGTTGGACAGTGCCCATAGAGAGGCTCAGAAATTGCACCGCCGTGTAAACGTGTGTGTCCACAGAAGTGACCTATGTATTCTTTGGATAAGAAATGAACTGAAGCAGATTCTCAGATGTAGAATCTGAATAATGATTTATAGTTATGGGAGCTCGAAGATGAGTGAGACTTAATTCTAATGCCCAGAGAGCTCAAATGAGGGTCAGTACAAGATGTGAATGTAATTAAATGTAATACAGTGCGATGGGGGCTGGGGATTTAACTCAGTAGTTAGAGCGCTTGTCTAGCTAGCACAAGGCCCTGAGTTCGATCCCCAGCACCACACACACACAAAAAAAATACAGTGCGATAACCACGGTGATTGAGCTACCAGCACGACATTACATGCTTTTTGGGACAAAGCAGCACCTAACTGTCTTTGGACCTACCATGGAAGGGTGAGAAGACTAACCAACCTTGAAGGAAAGTCTTGGCACTGGTCCCCGCTCTGTCTGGTAGCAGCCGAATGACTGAACACAAGTCTCTTGCCATTTTCAGCCTAAGTCTACTCACTGGAGAAATGAGGACTGTAACATTTATCTTCCAGAATGCTGGTGACGAAAGCATCTAACCATACTCTACTTGGACAATAGTGGGTACCCAACGAGGTGCTTGGTGGGGAGCAGTGATGGGTGGCTTACAGAGGAGGGGACCTTTCAGCTGGAGCATGAAGGAGTTGTTGACAGAGGCACCACTGTGGGAGCATAATCATAAGCCCTTGGTAGACTGATCTTTATATGCCCCCTGCTAGTGGTGCTAGGAACCTAATAGTTACTCAGTTATTGCACATTGACAGGTTGGTTCACTGAATGAGTGAAACATGAAGAGGAACTTTGTGATCTCTTGGGTATCTACTTCTTTGCTGTTGCCCATTTTCATAGCAGCACATATTCTTGGCACATTATACATCAGTCTTTGGAGAGTTAGTTTGTGGAGATTGAACAGGAGAAAATGTATCCTGTGAGCTAGGAATTGTACACTCCCTAGTTGATTCTGGATAGAAAGACATGGAAGAAGAAAGGTGAGAAAAGGTGCACGTGTGTGTGTGTGTGTGTGTGTGGTGTGTGTGCATGTATGTGTGTGTGAGAGAGAGAGAGAGAGAGAGGGAGAGAGAGAGAGGGACATATGGACATATGGTCTAGAGAAATCAAGCAGCTTTGTAACTAAAGGATGAAAGCTAACATTACTAACTAGGGGCCCCTGGATGTGGTCTACTAAGAAGAAGATAGACTTACTTCTGTGATATTCTTGTCAAAAATGCGTCCCTTGAATCCAACCAAAAGGAATCATCAAGAAAACTCAACTTGAGGGACATAATAAAATAACAGGTGGAGCTATGTTAAAACATCAGGGTCATGAGGAGCAAAGGTAGGCTGAGGCACTATTTTAGATCAAAGAAGACTAAAGAAACACAACAACTAACATAACATGGATTATGTACTTGAAAAAATTGCTATCAATAATATATTGAGATAATTGGCAAAACTTAAAAATGAACTACAGATAGGATGTGAGTATGAAATTAATGTTAAATTTCCTCATTTGTATTTATATAGGAGAATTTCCTTGGTTTTAGGCAATACACACTGATGTGTTAATGGATAAAGAGGCAAGATAATGTAACTTATTTTCAAATGATCTGGATAATTATATATATTTCATATACAAATACATATAGATGTATGCATCAGTAAAGTTATAAAAATTCTTTGTATTATCACTGCAACTTTTCTGTAACTTTGAACTTATTTTAAGATTAAAAAGTAAAAAAAAATGAAATGAGGTTTAAATGAAGAAAAAGAGTACAAATAGCACTATGCCTTTTCATAAATTAAAAAAAAACTAGAGTATCTTAGTTTAATAATTCAAGTAGTTAGTGTAGAAAGTGTAGAAAAAGAAAGTATAGAAAAAGAAAATGTAGAAAAAGAAAGCGTAGAAAAAGAAAGGCTTGATGCACAGGGCTTAGAGAGATAGTTGTCGGAAGGGCCTGGGGTGGTACTGGGGTACCAAACAGATTGCTGTGGGATGCTGTTGAGCCGCACATTTTTGTCTCAGTGGTTGTTGTAGTCATGAGAGCATATTACATTATTTAAACAAGAAATTTGAAGAACAATGATGACAATAACATCCATCAACCAAACAAAAGAAGGCCATGCATGGAACTTGGTGAGAGTGTCGTGAAACACACAATGTATTTCTTAATCTATTTGTTTTCAACTGAGGACAATTAAAAAAATAGAGGAAGTGAAAGAGGGAGCAAGGAAAAAGAGAAATTGAGGAACCAAGGAGTAGAGAAAGAAAGATGCCTCATTTTTGAAAGCAAAGAGAAAAATGATACAACTCTAGAGAGAACAAACGGAACTGAGTGTGGAAAGACGGAGTGTATTTCCAAGAGAAGATAAGAATGGATTGGAAGAGGCCGAAAGGGGAGGGCTGGGAACACTGAGGCAGACAAAAGCCCAAGTGGTATTTGCGAGCCGTGAGAGAGACACTGTGTCTCCACAGAAGAGTGTCAGCCAAAGGGCTGGATTCCAGGAAAGGGGTGATGTGGTTAAACAATACACCCAGGCCTGGCCTAATGCAGGGATGACACTTAGCCAGCTGTGGTTTTTCAGAGACTCAGAGTGTTGTGGTCACTTCTGGCTTTTTCAATACTCCAGACTATTAATTAGGAGGAACCGCTAGATTAACCCGTGGCCATAATCACCTCTGATGAGAGCTTATGCACAGATGCTGGCAGTGTGTAATTGAGGGACTCCTCTGGGGGCTGCCATCTTGTTTCAGCTCTCTGGTGCCCTGCTGGGAGTAATGCATGCTGGGAGCAGGCAAGGGAAGCTAGGCTTTGCTAAGTGCGGATGCACTTCTCAAGGAAACTTGTGGCTCCTGATTGTTCCTGCAGCCTCTGGGTGTGCAGTCATGACTGGCCAGTGAATGACCTTGTCACTGGTGAAAAGACCAGCGCACTTTCAAAATATTCAGGCTGTCTGGGGCACAGAAAACTTGGTTCAGTCCTTTTGTTTTGGTCTATGGCCTTGGAGGCACAACACTGCAAATAAAACCACCCAAAGAAAGTACCCTGCTGGAGGCGAGTGGGGGATTCCCATCCACCTGGTAACTCAGTCTGTCCTGCTTGGCAGAAAAAAGAAGGGCCCTGATCTGGCTCCTGACTTCATTGCTAGACTTCTCTAACTGGCCCTAATCTTAGCTGTTCTGTGGTCTTGAGCTAATCTGGGCTCCAGGTACCACCCTCGCTGTCTGGAATGGCCTTATTCCTTGTCTTCTTGAGGAATGATTTGTTTACATGTCTGTCTTCCTCTACTTCCTTCCCTTGAGGATGGAGAATTAAAATCCATGCAGTAATCACCTCCGAATGTGAGGTAAGTGAATAATAAGCACTTACTGCAGGCTGATTACTGCTCGGCTTACTGCACCCCTTTGAACCTCACAGAGGGTAGGAATCCTCCACCGAGTCCAAGGTCATGAGTGTCAACCTGATGTTTTCTTCTAAGAGTTTTATGGCTTTAGCTCTTATTCTTATGTCATTGATCCATTTTTAGCTAACTTTTATATATGGTATGGGGTAGGAGTCCAGTTTTATGATTTTAAACTCAGATATTCAGCTGTCCCCAGAATCATTTGCTGAAGAGACCACTGTTTCCCCCTTTCAGTTGTCCTGACGCCTTCATTGAAATCAACTGGCTCTAGATTTATGGATTTACTGCCTGACTTGAAAATCGGCTCTGTTGATCAATATGGCTAGGTGTTTATTGTCATTTTGCATAAATTTTGAAATTGGGAAGTGTGAATTCTCAAACTTTATTTGCAAGAGTATTTTATGTCCCTGGCTTTTCCATATGAATCTTTGGATCTTTGGATCAGCTTCTTTAATTTCTGCAAAAAGAGCCAACAGAGATTATGAGAGAGGTTATATTGAATCTGATCAGTTTGGGGAGTATTGTGGTCCTAACTGTGTGTGTTAGTATTGTGTGTATGTGTGTGTGTGTGTGAAAACATATCTATTTTATGGTTGTACTTCATTGAATTCAGGGCCTTGCACATTATACAAGTACTACCATAAAGCTACACACCCAGCCCTATTTTATCAGTATTACTTTTTTGATCCATCAATGTAGAAAGTGTTTTAATTAATGTCTTTCTTAATGAAACTTTCCAGTGTATAATTCTGGAACTTCTTTTATTAAATTTATTCCTAAGTGTCTTTTCTTTTCTTTTTTTATAAGTCCAGCTAAAGACTTGTCAATTTTGGATTGTCCGTGTTATTGTTCTATTTTTAAATTTCATTTAGTTCTGCTGTAATCTTATTTTCTTTGTTTTTATGTTATTATTGTTGCTGCAGTATTGAGAATTGACTTGGGGCCTTCCTGCTGAGCTACATCCCCAGCCCTTAAAATTTTTTTTTAAGTTTATTTTGAGACAGAGTCTTGCTAAGTTGCTAAATTGCCCAATCTGGGCTTGAACTTTTGATCTTCCTGCCTCAGTCTCCCAGAGTGCTGGAATTATAGGTGTGGGCTGCCATACCCAGATTCCTTCATTATTTGCTTTGACTCTAGCTTGCTCTTCTTTTTTCTTGTTTCTGAAGGTAGAAGTTTAGTTTATTGGTTTGAGACCCTTCAGTTTAGATATAGGCATTTACAGTTATAAATTTCCCTCTAAGTGCTGCATGCATAAATTCAACATGTGTATTTTCATTCATTTCAAACTATTTCCTAGTTTTCCTTGATATTTCTTCTTTGTCCCATTGGTTATTAAATGTGTTATTTTAATTTTTACACATTTATGAGTTTCCCAAATTTTTTCTATTACTGACTTCTAATTTCATTCTATTTGGTTGAAGAATATTCTCTGCAGGATCTCGATTGCTTCAGACTCACTGTGGCTCCTCATGTGGCCTAGTTCATGGTGTACCCTGGAGGGTGCTCCATGTGTGCAGGAGAATGTCTACTGTGCTGTGTGGTGGGCGTCCCACTGATATGTCGGGTCTGGTCGGCTTACACTGCCTGTCTTAGTTCAGCCTGCTATAACAGCAGCTCTGCTCCACCACACCCTTCCACCGTAATGTTCCTACTTTGGGGCCAGCAGACCATGGACTGAATTTCCCTAAACTGTGAGCTAAATTAAACTTTTCCTCCTTTAAGTCATATCGGATGCTGTGGCCAGTAATAGGAAAGCTGACTAATACAGCTACCATATGTAGACTTTGGTCACTCTTTGAAAAACCCAATTTGTCAATATCTGCCTTTTGACTGGAGAGTTTAGTCCATTTACATTGAGTGTAAGTATTGATGAGGTAGGATTTACAGCTTTTTTTTTTTTCTATGAATCTTACATTTTTGCCAGTGAAATGGCGCAGGTCATGGCTCACTTCTGCACCTTGCTTGATAGATTGTAGAGGCTCAGTCACTCTTTATCAAATGCACCAGTCATGAATTTAGTTGAGTGGAGATGTGGAAGACAGAACACACCCCAGAGAAGCAGCTCAGCTCCTTTGCTAGTAATCAGTGAGGAAGAACAGAGAAGAGTCATTACACCACCTGAGTAAGAACTGACTCCTTGTGAGGGAGGGTGGTCGTTGGCATCATCAGACCCTTGACATATCTGTTAATTTTCAGGGATCGGAATGCACACCGGGCTCACATTCACTTAAAAAGCCTGCACCTTTGTGTTATCTGAATAAGGGCACTCTGCAAGTTCGCGTATTTTGGTATTAGAATAACAGACTGGCAAACTGAGAAGACAGATGCTAAGAAAATGTTTCTTTACAACATCTAACATGGCTTTATTTTTATTTTGCTTTCTTAATTTCCCTTACTCAGTCTTTGGCTTTCCAGGGCAGTCAACATTAGAAAGTTTCAGTAGTTCAAGCAATATAACACGGGAAGAATTATTTTTAAGGAGTTAAACATTTTTATGTTAACGCATTGCTCAAGGGTACTGTTAATCTTTGGTTCGGACTCACTTTAAGCACCTTGCAGCACCCTTCGTTTGTCCTTGGGAGAAGGAGTGTAGCCAGGGGCCTGAGTTCCAGGCTACATTCTCCACCAGCAGGGGCAGAGCCAGTAGAGGGAGCAGCGCACCTCTGCTTGGATTCTGGGACTGAAAACAGATGAGGAGATACTGCTACTCGAATACTCCAGAGAGCTGGGACCATTTCAGCTGGGGAAGAAGGAAGAAAGAAAGAGTCCGGGACTGTGATTTGGGTTTTTGGCAGGTATTATTCTCTGTTAAGGTGTTAGCAGCACTGTAGAGTTTATTACTGTTGGGGAATGTTGATGAGGCTCCTGCACAAAGACTGTTCTGTTTTCCTTCCCGTGGCCAAAAGTCATTTGGGTATTTTGTACCAAGCCCACAAAAGCTGGCCTGGGTAAACTTATCAATGGGATTACAGGCTCAGTGTGCAGGACTGCTTGTGCAATAGTTGTGCATTTCGCTGACTGTGGGACCTTTTATGTGGCTACAGGGAGGGAACTGGGATGCGTTCTTCCCCCCTGACTCAGCGGCCACTGTCTGAGGAATGTCCAGCGCCCTCCTCGCACTGTCTCTCTGCTGACTTGGCAGAGGCAGTGCCCTCCGGTCCTATCTCGCCTGACCCTCCGAGCACACGGTGTGTTTATGCAACATTCTGCTCATTCTTTTTCCTTTCCAGTTGTGAATCACAGGCTCATGTGAGGCAGTTTTGCTCATCTCTTGGCATGAAAATGAACACTGTAGTTAACGCTGCTTTTCATTTTTAAAAACTCTCCGTCTTTTGGATTTTGTTCTTGTCGTTCTAATTTTTTTTTGTAATTCTGCTTTGGTGTGGAAGTTATGTTCTATCTTTTTAAAATTTTATTTTATTTTTTATTGAGATCCAACATTTGCACATGTTTATTGGGTTTATTATTGTCATTCAATACTTGCATACAGTGTGTAGCAATCAAATGAGGGAAATGAGCGTTTCCAGGTCTTCAGTCACTCAGCACTTTTATGTGTTGGGAATCCTGGTTCTTTCCTTTCCTTCCCCGCACTGTCTCCTCACTTCCTGTGGAGGAATCCCGACAGGCCAGCCATCAGTTTTGCTGCCTTTTCTCTGTTGGTAATTTATCTTTTCACTCTGCTTCTTCTAAAGTTCTTTTTCTTTGATATTTAGTTTGACTATGATAAGTTTAAGCTGTCTTTTGTTAGGTTTCCCAGAGTGCTGTGATTTGAGGATTGATATCTTTCAGCAATCCTGACAAATCGCAGCCATTTTCTCTCTTAAAAATTTGAAAAACGTTTTGCCTTCTTAAAATGGACAAGAATTGCACATATTGGTGGCATACAGTGTGACGTTTGATGTACACACACATTGTGAATTCAGCTAGTTAACATCCCCATCACCTCGCAGGACTTTTTTTTTTGTGGTAACATTTAAAATCTCACCCTTTTAGCAGTTTTCAAGGATACAATGACATGCAGTCATCGGTGTCTCCGCTTCATTCTCTGTTCCTTGCCCAAGTACTGTTGCTTCTGCCTGGAGAGTCTCTGGACTGTCCAGCTTCTGTAGCTCAGTACTGCAGCCCAGAGTAGGCCCACCTGTGGCTATGATCTCTCAGGGAAGACTTTTTTCTTTCTGTCTCTGCCTTAGCAAGAACCTGTTTTAAAATAAAAAATAAAACAGGGCTGGAGATGTATCTTGGTGATAGTGCCCTTATCCAGGAAAGGCTGGAAAGAGCTAGCTTCCCCCTTGGCAAGTGAAGCCACAGAGAGAGGACAGCCATGGGGAACTCAAGTCTGGGGTACCTTGATCTTGGACATCACAGCCTCCAGAGCTATGAGCAGTAAATGTCATTGTTTATAAGAAAAATAAAAAAGTGAAAAGCAAATATATATGTGAACAAATGTACAAAGCCCATTGAACAAAATGGAGTCATTAAAGGATTAACAAATATCTTAACAATATCTATTATCATAGCACCATTTAATAATTTGGCTGAATCAGTAATTTAAAGAGTGCATATTATTTTAAATATTAGTATGCTCTCTTATATATGAATCCAATGTTTTCAGAATTTATTCTGAAATAAATTTAATTTGTCCCCTAGAATATAAACTTTATGAGGGCAAGGACTTTGTTGGTTTTGCCACTGAAGTTTAGTTTGGGACATAATAAAATTTTTTTCAATAAATAGAGTAATAGTTAATTAGGAAGTAATTGATAGTAGAAAATAGTAAGAATAGCAGAGCCTGTAATGTCAAGCACTCTGAGATGCTGAGGCAGGGAGATCATATATTTGAGCTTATTCTGGGCAAATTAGCACCTTAGGGAGACCTTGTCTCATAAAAAGAGGGGGTGGGGAGGGGATGTAGCTCAGTGTGAAGGCTCTGGGTATCTCTCACTCTCACTCTCACACACACACACACACACGCGTGCGCGTGCACACGAACAGGAGAAATCAAATGCAGTCTGGGTCTCAGTTACTATTTCTTTACATGGTTTATTTGCTGTATTTTGTGGCTACAGGGTTAGGTGCACACAGATTTAGAGCAAACAGTTATGTTTTCCTGGTGGATCCCTCCTTTATCATTGGACCATAGGTGTCTCTATTGTGGCTGTGATGTTCTGGAGGAGGTGAGGCCCGGTGGAAGGAGGTCAGGCCATGGTGGCGGGCCCTGAAGGGACACTGGGACACACCCTTCCTCTCTCCACTTCCTCCTCCCGTGGGGTGACTCGCCATGTCACAGGTGCCTGCTATGATGGGCAGTGCCACCACAGGCCCAGAGTGGTGGGCCAAGCAAGGCTGGACTGGAACCTCCATCATCATCATCATCATCATCATCATCATCATCATCATCATCATCATTATTGTTATTGGTTTTTTGAGACAGGGTCTTGCTATGTAGTCCAGGCTGGACTTGAACTCACTATGTAGTCCAGGCTGTCCTTGAACTTGCAGTGATCCTCCTGCCTCAGCCTCCCAAATGCTGGGATTTAAGGTATGCACCAGCACACCCAGGCCTCCATAATTATGAGCCAAAATAAACCTCTCTTTCAAATTCACCATCTCGGGTGATTTGTCATGGCCATGGAAAGCTGCCTAACAGTCTTATTTTGTAAGAATGCTTTGTTTTTTGTCTTACATCTCTTTGTCTCGTATTGCTATACTGGCCAACTTCTCATCTTTTCCACTCTCTCTTCTTACCCCTCTCTTTCTCTCCCTCCCCTCGCCTCCTCCCTTCCTCCCTTCTTCTGTGCTGGGGTCAACCCCAGGGCCTCACCCATGCTAGGCGTGTACTCTACCACTGAGCTACAACCCCACACCTCTCCTCTTCTATGTTAGTAATTGCCTTGTACATCCTTGTTCACTTTTTTCCTTCTTTTACTTTTGACCCTTTTGAGCCATTATAGAAAACAGCATAGAGCTCAATTTCTTTGATTTGTTCTTTAAAATCCTGAGATTCATTCATGCTTTCTTTCTTTTTCTCTTGCTTTATTTTTTGTGGTACTGGGATCAATGCCAGAGTCTTTGCACTGAGTTACATCCCCATTCCCTTTTTATTTATTTTGACGCATGGTCTTGCTATGTTGCCCAGGCTGGGCTCGAACTCGCCATCCTCCTGCCTCAGATTTCCAGAGTGCTGGGACTATGGGTGTGCATCACCAGCTTGGCTTGATTTGGAAGTTTCACCTTTTGTTTCTGTCTTTTTGTAATCAAGTTTAAAGTCTTCACGTGCATATATGACTTAATATGATTTCATATCTTAACTCCAATTCATTCTTCCATGCGTGTTGGCTCTTCCTTTGCATTCCAAATTCCGCTGGTCAATGTATGCTTTTTATAGTCAATGTTTACATACTCCTATCAATAACTTCTCGTTGTTCTCCTTCCTTCTGGATTCATACTCATTTTTCCTAGAGTATACACATCTTTTCAATTTAATTTGAATCATATGAAATTGTCGTGTTATGGGTCAAAAAAGGCCAAATATCAGACATCTCATACGATTCAAACTAATTCATTTTAGGGTGGAATTGTGTGTGGTATGCTTTTTCTTTCTTCTTTCTTTTTGGTATTGGGAATTGAACTCAAGGCCTTCATACCGAGCCCCTCTTTTTTTGAGATAGAGTATAAATTGCTAAGTTTCCCAGGCTGGGGTTGAACTTGCAGTTAGTTCCTAGAGTGCATGGATTATAGGTGTGAGCCACTGTGCCCGGCTTTTTCAACTAGTTTTTCAAACCAGTTTTTCAACCAGTTTTTCAACCAGTTTAGGTAACGTTCTTCTAAACTTTGTTATGGGCCCTTATTTTGTTGGCCTTTTTTCTGTTGTTGTTTGCATTTTTCGAGTATGACATCTTTTAATACGTGCTATATTATCTTCAAAAGTCAAGACAGATAATACACATAAAACCACTTTTCTTTTGTTCAGATACATTTTGCCCGATAGTCACATTAAATGCATATATTCTTTGAGGTAGTCAAATTTAAGCCGGGTGTGGGAGCACACACCTGAAATCTCAGCATTACTGGGAGCCTGAGGCAGAAGAATCACAAATTCAGGCCCAGCCTGGGTAACGAATCCTGCGATTTAGTAACTTAGTGAGACCCTATCTCAAAAAAAAAGGAAAACCAGGAGTTGCAATTTTAATCCCCCTCCAAGATGGAGGACTTTGCCCAAGGAAGTAAGCGTAAACCCTGGACTGTTTCTTCCCCTCACTGTTATTCATTCAAATGCTAAAATTAAGGATTTTGAGGCTATCAGTGCCTAAAACTTAAAATAGGTATTTTTTGGCAAGACATTCTAGAATGGTCAACAATTTTTTAAAAATTTCTTTTTGCTTTTTATTCTTTTCCTTGCAAATCCTTGTAAGATTATGAGGAATCATGGATGTTATTTTCTTGGGTAAGTATCTTTTATTTATTTATATAAAGTTTTTCATGGGCAGATTGCTAATTTTTAAATTGCATGATAATTTGTAGGCAATAAATCCTGTGGTATTAAGGATATTCCATTTATTGAGTTATTTGAAAATTGGTAGGGAAGCTTTGCGCAGTGGCAGTATAGTAGCCAATGAAGTTTATCCAAGGCGCAATTATTGCTAATAGAAAATTGGTAGGTACCCTATTTCTACAGTTATGTTTTTTTCTTCATAATTAGAAAAAACCAGATACAGTGGTACCTCGGTTCACAAACTTAATTTGCTCTATGATTTTGGAAATGATGGCCGTGTTTGTGTTTGTGTGGGAAAGATGACCACAGTCGTGTCTGTCACCCAATGCAGAGTCTGCGAACAAAAACAAAGTTTTGACAGAAGCATCGGTGAACTGAGGTGCTATTTCAAAGCATTCACTGCGCGCGCGCGCGCACACACACACACACACACACACACACACTCTCTCTCTCTCTCTCTCTCTCTCTCTCTCTCTCTCAAGCTGTGCCACACCATCAGTGCCATTTCCATTTACTTTTTGTTTTTTCTGGCAGCAGGAGAACATGCCTGACAACATGCCCTTTATTATAAACATTTAAAAGCTAGGCAGTAGAGCGTCATGTGAGGTAATGCGGGGCATACACACCTGCAGCAACACCATGTCATTACTTAATTTGTTTTTTAACAGCTCTCGTTTGCAGAGGAGAGGAAAGTCTGACCACACACGGGCAGAGGCCTTATGCGTGTCCAGATCTGTTCGTTCGCTGTGAACAGGCCCACGTGTTCTGGGGGCAGTGGCACCAAGTGTGAGGGGGAATTGAAGTCTCCATCCCCCCTTTCTTAGTACAGCAAAAGCCTGAGGTGGCCACTGTGAATGGAAAGTCAAAACGGTGAAAGGCGACTTTGAAACTCTGGCTGGGATCAATGTGATGCACGTCCTGAGGACCGTTCACTTAAAATGAATTCTGCCATCTCCTAACTGAGCCTCTATTCCTTTTTGTTCCCTCTCTCTGTCTCTCTCTCTCTCTCCCTCCCTTCTCCCTCTCCCTCTCTCTCTGCCTTTCTCTCCCCTGCCCCAGACTCTCCCTGTGTTGGGTAGTGTGATGGCTCATCCTGTGGTTTCTGGTACCTGGCTGGGGGTCCCAGGGTTCCTGATTAGGGCCTGGCGTAGTGGGAATTCGCTGTCTCTGGCCCACAGGGCAGCCACCCAGGCAGTCCGCATCTCCAGCATGTGGCCTCAGGTCCTTCAGAGCAGGTGCAGGAACATGGAGTCGAGACTCTGCCCCCACCTGCCTGAAAGGCAGCTGGCTGTATAGGCGCGAAGGTGCTGAGGGCTCCGGGGCCACTGTGTCCTCTTTGCTCTTCTGTGCTCTGAGGCTAATCTTCAAGGTCAGCCTTCCAAAGAGCACACTTTAAGTAGTCCTGTTTCTCTACATCTCCTGTTGAAATGTTATTGACCCTCCACTAAGGAGACACCTAAATGTTTACTTGAGCTTCAGGGAATGATTTTGCTTGATGAATCTCAGCAGTTTAGTGTGCTGCCTAAGGATTTGCTGAAGACATTGCTGGCAAGTGACAGATGGTTACGTATGTATTTTTGTGGTGCTGGGCTTGGACTCCAGGGCCTCACATGTGCTAGGCAAGCGCTCTACCATTTGAGCTAAATCCCCAATCCCTCACGTTTATCCTTCTTTATGGCAGAGTAGTACTCTACTGTACATACATACATTTTCTTTATCCATTCATCTGTTGATGGACATATGATCTATTTCCAAGATTTCACTATTATAAATTGAGCTGCTGTAAACATGGGTATGCATGTATCAGTGTGGTATGATGACTCTTTCAGGAAGATACCTAGAAGGAGAATAGCTGGGTCAAATGGGACCTCTAGTTTTCATTTTTTGAGGCATCTCCACACTGATTTCCATAGAGGTTGTACCAATTTACACTCCCACCAACAATGGAAAAGGGTTCCTTTTTCCCCACAGCCTCACCAGCATTTGTTATTGGTTGATTTTTTGATGATAGCCATTCTCCTGGGGTGAGACAGAATCTCACTGTTGTTTTTACTTGCACTTCTTGAATGGCCAGTTAAGGTGAACATTCTTTCAGGTATTTATTGGCAGTTTGTACTGCATTTTAGAAGGACCTGTTTAGTTCAGATGCCCATTTTGGATTGGGTCTTTAAATTCAGGGGGGTGGTCTAACTTTTTTTAAAAATTCTTTGTATGTTCTGGATATTAGTTCTCTGTCTGAGGGGTAGCTGGCAAAAATTCTTTTCCCACTCTGTAGGTTGTCTCTTCTTTCTGTTGGTGGTTTCATTTGCTGTGCAGAAGCTTTTTAATTTGATATGATACCACTTGTCGATTCTTTGTAGTTTTTATGTGCTACTGGGGTTTTATTCATAAAGTCTTTGCCTTCACTTATGTCTTCAAGAGTTTTACCTATTCTGTCTTCCAGCAGATTAAGTGTTTCTGTTTTAATATTTTGACATTTGATCCATTTTGATTTTAGTTTAGTGTATGGTGAGAGATATGGGTCCAGGTTCAATTTTTGGCATGTGGAAAGCCAGTTTTCCCAGCACGAGTTGTTAAATAGACTATCTTTCCTTCAGTGAGGTATTTGGTCCCTTTGTCAAATATAAAGCTGAGTGCCTTAAATTGTTTCTGCATCTTCTATTCTGTTCCGTTGATCTACAAATCTTTTTATTTTTTTCCAATGCCATGCTCTTTTTAATCACTGTAGCTCTGTAGTATAACTTGTAGTACAGGATTGTGTTAACTCCTGTCTTGGCCCTGTCGCCCTGAATTGGTTTTGCTATTCTAGGTCTCTTCTGGTTCCACCTGATTTTTAGGGTTGTTTTATTCAATTTCGGTTGGGATTGCATTAAACCTGTGTAACAGTTTTGGAAGTATGGCCATTTTCACTATATTGGTTGTACCTATCCATAAATAGGAGATATTTTCTGGTATTCTTTTTTTTTTTTTTTTTAATTTTTTTATTATTTT